>LGRX02012254.1:0-16957 GCA_001247695.2 Cymbomonas tetramitiformis
GTTGAGACGCGTGAGCTTGGGAGAGGTCACCCTCGTCAGGAGAGGTGTCGATGTGGGGAGTCGGTTCCATCGGCGGTGTCGGATACAGTCGTTGGGGGACCACTCTCATATCAGTCGCCACCGCCCGCTCCGCAGCGGCCATGCGCTCTCGCGCTGCCCACCATTCTCTAGCTCGTGCCTCCGACGCAGGGTCAGCTCCATATACCGGAGGTGGAGGCGGTGGAAAATAAGCCGGTAGTGTCCATGGGTCCCCGTAGGTGGTGGACATCGGCGCGGGCGTGTATGGGGCATGTGTCAACACGCCTGGGGCATGGGTTGGCGAGCCTGTGGCATAGTGGAGAGCCATTCCAAAAGGCGGAGACGGCCTACTGGGGGCATATGGTATGTCTGGAGCATAATGGAGCATGCCGGGTGCATGCGGTTGCATACCCGTTGCATGCGGTTGCATGCTGGTTGCATGCGGTTGCATGCTGGTTGCATGCGGCTGTACGCCCGTTGCATGTTGTTGCATGCCACTCCAACCGACCTCTTGTTGATGAAACATAAAAGGGAAGGTTTGAGAGGGGGCGTGCACAAAATGGCTCTGAGGCATGCTGGGCTGCATGCCACCTGGCATATGTTGCATGCCAGGTTGCATGCCAGGTTGCATGCCGGGTTGCATGCCCGGTTGCATGCTGACGGGCACGTCCGGGGCAGGTTGGTGTACGTCTACAACCTGCCCGGTACCGACTGAGGGGTAAGGAGGGAAGGTGGTGGTGGAAGGGCCCGAAGGTCCAGGTGCGGTGGTGGAAGCGGTTGGTGGAGAGGGGTCTAAGGGTGTCAGAGGGAAGGTGGTGGAAGGGTCCATGGCGTTTCCAGAAATTAATTCCAAGAATACCAGTCCAGTAGAGCCAAAATACTGCCAAAAGCTGTAGAGAACTTAGCCAGAAGGTATGAAGAACTTCCCTAGAAGGTGGAAGGTACCAGCTGCCAAAAATAGCCTTAAGTATGGTGAGAATACAAGATCTGGCTCATCTGACTCCAATCTCTTCTAGGATGCTTAAAAACTGAAAGTTTTTTGCTATTTGTGCTATTCCGCAAAGTTTTATCATAGTCCCCAGCGGTCTTGCTTATTTATGTCTCAGAAGGAAGCTTGCACTTTTCCCCCCCATACTTAAGCCCACACTTAAGGAATCAGCAACAAATCTTAGCATCCGCGACATCTGGCAAAAACCCAGTAAAAAGCGGCAACGCGGGTCCATTAAAGACGTCCAAGCACATATCTTGCCAGCTCCACAGCCGTCGGAGTGGACCCGCCTTCAACATTCTTAAGATCAAGTCATAAATCTCGTCCAGAGCCTCAAGAAAAAGCAATCCGACGCAGATCCCAATCAAACCCCTCACAAAGAAGATCTCGCAGCGAAACTTTTCCGCGTTTTTAGTGCACGTAACGCGCGCAATTTGAGCCGTCGAACGCAAGCAGAGACAGCCCAAAACTCAAAAACGAAAAGTCGCCCAAGTCATCTTGCAGTCGCATCTTAAGTCTCCACAGAAGATCCTCAACCAAATCTTTAACAAAGAAGGTCCCATAGCGAAAATTTTCCGTGTTTACAACGCAAGCACCGCGCGTATTTTGAGCCGTCAAACGTAAGCTGAAGCCGCTCAAAACGCAAACACAAAAGTCGCCATCTCCAACATCTTGCAAAACGCAGATCCCACAGGTCCATAGAACGTTCCCATCATCCGAGAACCAATTTGTACCAGGCACACACTCCTGATAACTTATACATCTTTATCTCTTTATTTTTCTTTCTTTTCTTTTATCTTCTTCCTTTTCTTTTTATGTTTTCTGCTGTTTTTGGTGTGTAATATTAACTTCACAGTCTTATATTCCACTGTTTTATTTCATGACATACTCTGGCTTCTAGCCTAGAATTACAGTCACTTTTCTGATATAATGTCTGGTCTCAGACCTAATACATCTATATCCTTATATCAGTCTTGGCATACAGCCTAATCCTAACATGTAAAACTTCCTTAATTCATTTCTCTTGATCAACACTAACTGAGGTCCACTTTTTCCAAGCTTCCCTTTCAACATGTTGCTCTCTAACAATCACTAGCAGGATTCCTGTATTGACATCTGCCATCGACCAATCATGTGCACATATATGCCTGATTCTGGTACTCCTCCACCAATCATCAGGCAGATCACGATATTGCCATTGCAGATCTTTCTGGAATCCACCAGATCCTCAATATAATTATTGTCATTGCAGATCTTCTCCTGAAATCTGCCTTGCCATCAATTATTTCTTCATACAGCTGTGACCGGCATGCAACAAGGCCCTTGCAGCATGCAACCACCCCTCACCAGCATGCAACCTGGCATATGTAGCATGCAACCTGGTCTCTGTTGCATGCAACCTGGCCTCTGTGGCATGCAACCAGACATCTGTAGCATGCAACCTGGCCTTTGTAGCATGCAACCTGGCCTCTGTCGCATGCAACCTGGCCCCTGTGGCATGCAGCCCGACATCTGTCGCATGCAACCTGGCCTCTGTCGCATGCAACCTGGCCTCTGTGGCATGCAACCAGACATCTGTAGCATGCAACCTGGCCTTTGTAGCATGCAACCTGGCCTCTGTCGCATGCAACCTGGCCCCTGTGGCATGCAACCCGACATCTGTCGCATGCAACCTGGCCTCTGTCGCATGCAACCTGGCCTCTGTGGCATGCAACCCGACATCTGTCGCATGCAACCTGGCCTCTGTGGCATGCAACCTGGCCTCATGCAACCTGGCCTCCGTGACATGCAACCGGGCCTCTGTAGCATGCAACCCGACATCTGTAGCATGCAACCTGGCCTCTGTCGCATGCAACCTGGCCTCTGTAGCATGCAATCTGACATCTGTAGCATGCAACCTGGCCTCCGTGACATGCAACCGGGCCTCTGTAGCATGCAACCTGACATCTGTAGCATGCAACCTGGCCTCCGTGGCATGCAACCGGGCATCTGTAGCATGCAACCAGGCATCTGTGGCATGCAACCAGGCATACGCAGCATGCAACCAGGCATCTGTATCATGCAACCACTCGTCGGCAGCATGCAACCAGATCTCTGTAGCATGCAACCCCGCTGCTCGTACCTCCCGGTACACCAAAGGGATTTCAGAACTGATTTTTTAAATAGTGTGAGATTATCAATAACAAGTATTCGTATTCATACCAGTAGAGCTCCATAGTCTATTCAGTATCACGCACCTCTCGTCAAGTTTCAGTAACCCGAACATCCACAATGGACAATCCAGCCTTCCAAAACGACGGCCTTCCTTTGAACTCTAGAATTTATTTACTGTTTATGGGATTACGCCAGGACACGCTGTGAGGGCTCTTGTATCGACACGCACGCGGCAGCAGGTGGTCGCAATTTGTCGCAAGAAGCCCTCGTGATGGAGAGTGTTGTGCATTGGAATGCTCCTGCGCCTCACCGCGCGGATGATTTCATTCGACATGCATTGAATAATCATTTTGGTGGATCGGTTTGGCACTTTACGACCACAGGCAACCGAGCCCAACTGCATACCGTGTCTGAAGCGGATCGACCGCTTATTGAAGGATGGTAGCAAGCTCTCTTTCATGGAATGAAATTTTGAATTAATATAGTCTTACACTGTTACAGTGTTATTTTACATGTAATTCATATTTTTCATATATAAATGCTATACTTAAGGGCGTTAAGGAATATTCCGAGTGCTAGGATGCTAGCATAAGACATAGACGTCCCCTAAGGAATCAGTGATTTTCCGGAAAGGAATATCCCCTAATTTCGCGATTTTCAGGGTAATGAAAATGCGGCTCGCGCCGCCATGAGCTTCCGAGGATTGATAGCAGGGGTTCTGGAAATACCCCCCCCCTAGAACTTCAATTTTGCCCTTGGGGGGTTAGCACCCCCCCCCTAGGAGTTACTTTTTGTCCTTGGGGGGTCAGCACCCCCCCCGCCCCCTAGAACTTGCACTCGCGCACACTGCGGGGCGGGCGGGAGTGCCCCACGGTACCACCATAACGCGCGCGGGTCGGGTGGGAGTGCCCCACGATACGTGCCCTGTGATACCACCATCACGCTCGCGGGGGACGGGAGTGCCCTACGATACCCCCATCACGCTCGCGGGGCGGGCAGGAGTGCCCCACGAGACCACCATCGCGCGCGTGGGGCGGGCGGGAGTGTCCCACGATACCACCATCGCGCGCGTGGGGCGGGCGGGAGTGTCCCACGATACCACCATCACGGGCGCGGACTAGTCACGCAAGGATGGTGGGGGTGGGAGTGCCCCGCGCTATCGCCTCACATGTTATATTATTATGCGCCGCAGGCGCGAATTTTTGAACATCGTTCCCGACTTTTTCGTTGAACACTAGAGTTATTCTGAGGCAAGGGGCTGTGCTCAGACCCCCCCCTAGGACTTGCATTCTACCCTTGGGGGGTGAGCCCCTCCCTAGGACTACTTGGATTTTAAGGCCGGGGTCAAAGATCCCCCTAAAGTCACGTAACCCCCGTCGCCCTACTGGATCCTCGGAAGCTCCATTTGCATTTATTCCAACTAGGGGATTCCGTACATCGCGTCACGCACACACCACGAGCGATGCATGTCGCACAGACTACACACAGGCGCCATGTGCACACCCCCACGCACAGTATTATGAAATTTCGGTCTGATGGCAACACCCCCACGCACAGATATCGCACATGATGACACGCATCGCGCAGACTACGCACGTATATATCAAGACACGACGCACAGACAACGCGCACGCATCCCGACGAACAATAGACAACGCACACGCATCTTCATGCACACTACACTGCGCATGCACATCACATACAGATATCACGCGCAGACAACGCGCACACACCATGCCCATACACACATACATACATGATGTATCAAAAGCATTATATAACTTTTGTTACCATGCCATTGCAACACACACACACACACACACACACATGGGGACGATGCCGAGGACGAGGACGAGGAAGCGACACGTGGCGGGGCTGTGGGCTGGAAGGAGAAGTGGGTCCGGCTGCTTTCTTTCGCGCTTGGACGGGGGGTTGCAGGGCTGATCATCAGGCGGGCTGTAGGGCGATGTCCGCCCGGAAGTGGGTGGCGTTGGGCTGGCGGAGGGCGTGTGAGAGGAGGCATGGGCCCGGACCTGCCTGGATCGGGGGGAGGCGGACCGACGGGAACAATGGGCGGAGATGTTGGCGCTGATGGACAGAGCGTGGGAGGACGCGTTCGAGGAGACAGACTATGCCACGCAGGATGGGTCTGGCGGTGGGACGCAGGAATCTGAGGGAACGCAGCGTGAGTGGTCTGGGCAGGCTTCCGACGAGGCAGGCGATGCAGGCGCGATGGCATCGAGGCTTTTGGAGAGCATGGAGGACGTGCATGGCGTGGAACATCTGGCACCGTGGGTCATGAGGCAGAATTGACGAGGCGCCGATCTGGAGGGGCGCGGGCAGGCATAGGCGGGCTCAGCCAGACGGCGTCAAGTCAAGTGTCGAGATATCTTGAATGAGTGGGATGACCTTTTGTCGCCGGGCCCGGAGAGTGGGGTCTCGACTCGGGAGTAGAGTGGGGCCTCGCCGGAGCAAGCTGATGGAGGGATGGTCACCTTGATGAGGGCGAGCAGGCGGGTGGCCGGCCTTCTTCGGGGGGTTGATGGCATGGGGGGAACATATGAGGATGACGGGGGAGATGTGGGCAGGTCCGCGGGTGGAATTGACACACGCCGGGGGGCCATCCCGGCAGTGATGACCACTTACAACAGGTTGCACGGCAGCATACGGCATCTCATCAGCTTCCGTGCCCACCGGGCGAGGTTGCTGGCCATGCCGGAACTAACAGTGAGCAGCTGTCGGGAAGGCGACGACCGGGTGGTGAACTATCGGCCACCGGGAGGGCTTGGGACACACAGGCAACTGTGGGGATGGGACCCCAAGTAGAAACAGTGCGGCGTGACAGTTATAGCGCAAGTGTGGAGCGCCTTGCTCAAGTTCGCGGCCACCTCGCAAGGCAATCGGCGCAAGGGCTCCAGTCACGGGGAGTTGGTGCTGGGGGTAGAGGGCTACAGCGCAAGTCGGTGGCGGATGCGCAAGTTTGGATGAGGGCAACCCAGTTTATCATTCTCAGCCCCTTGGGACAGCGCTTGGGCATTCTGGCCGTGGCGTGGGTGGGCAAGCTCTCTTGAGATCAGGCTGTAGGGGGCAGCGGGGTGATGTGGGATGTGGGCTTGGTGGGGGTGGACAATTTGGTTGGAATAGAAAAGTAACAATCCTAGAATACAAATTTGAATTCTTAATTCTAGAATACAGATCTGCCGCCTCAAAAATTCTTCCACCTTTCAAGAATGAGATTTTCCAAAATTTTCCCCACTCGGGATTTGTGAGCCACTTTGGTGAGGTGGCCTCACCAAAGTGGCTCACCAAAGTCGCTTACCAAAGTGGCTCATAAAATTCACACTGCTGTAACGCGTAATGCGCTGGGTATTCTGAATTATTTATGACGTTTTTGTATATAATCTATATTTGATAACTACCGTTTTCCCGACACAACTGACATGGCAAGAGAAATCCAGCGCAGATGAAAATGACAGTTCGATTAAAACATTTTTCACGGCTGAAATCGCTCGAAAACCCATCATGTGTTAAGTACGAGAGCCCGCCGCATTAAGCCCCCCTTAAATATTATCTTTTCGTGATTATTACTGGTCATACGAGCCTGGAAAGGTCCAACGTAACATCATTCATGTCTTGGACACATTGCGTGATTAATTAGACGGGCGAAATTCGGAACTATAATCTCATTCATCTGAACCGTGCACTGAAAATATAGTAATATCTGCATTTAATCGTGCGTCCCCGCGAAAAGGTTGAAGTGGGGTACGCCACATTTCTTGGGTGGCATATGACTGCTTTTTTTGTACGGTATGTCATTTTGAGACGCAAAAGATTTGGTTTGGGTTTTGACAGTTTCACCTCTCGCATACGGCATACGTATGATACTCGCAGTGTCACTGTCCCATTTTACAGCAGATGTCGCTTTGAGCATTTTGCGATGTGATTATTTGTTAACTATGCAATTTCAACTTAACGCGGAACGCTCTCTCTCTCTCTCTCTCGCAGTGAGACCCCGTACAGCCAGGCGAAGATTTTTAAGATTACGTGTACATCTAAGTAAAATTTCCTTATCTAATATTATCACATATTTCTACTGAGTCAGGGGGTATTCGCATCGCAAAGAATGATGACCCCTTTCACTACTTTTGGAAGTCGCGAACATCCTAAGCAGATCCCGCTCAACATACCCACATGGCCGCGTCGGCCCTTAGCGAGAATTGTGGTTGGCCATTCAGACCGTACGAATTAATATTGCAAGATGACACATATGAGATAATATTTTGGTAAGCCGTTCCCTCATCCGCAGCGCATACTTGCTTGCAAGCGAGCGCGCAGATGAGGGACGAAACCCTAGCGGAAACGTGGACGCGGTTGACATCCGCGTTTTTGCTAGGGCTGACAGCGCGCTGTCAGATGCTCAAAACGTGTTCGTTATGCGAATATGATATGTGTGGTACGCTTGTGCTACGCATTGTGCTTTCATGCGGTGCGTATGTCGAGCCGTTCACTCGATGCGTGCCCAATGACCCCCTCCCTTGCGCGGCGTTCCAGATCCCAGATTATGCACGGATCTCGCGCGCGCAAAAAACATGTTGTTCCTAACACACCTAAAAATAAGTATGCAAAGTTTCGATGCTTGCGGTGTATTGCTCAGACCTCTACATCAAGCTGCTGGACAGTGACTTACGGGTCCGTAAGTCACTGTCCAGCAGCATGAGGTGGAGCTCTGAGGGAAATAGGTGAGCGGATTATGGTTTGTTCGACGTGAGCACGTGACGGAGACTATACACGTCATCATACCACGGATGTACGAATGGAAAATATATAAATTGAATTTCACCAACAAATATTTTAGTGAATATAAACCTTTGGTATGTTCACTACATCGTGGCCAGATTATTGGCTGAAAAAAAATTCCCACACGACTTTTATTTATTGGTCATAGAGACCACATGCTTTCGCTGGAAGCGCTTTCGCGTTTTTGCTCTTTTTCCGCATTTCCCCAATATTTCCCGATATACATATATCCCTTTGGCAACATTGTTATAATAATTTTTTGAGGGACGGTATAAAATTTTCAGTTTGCATTTTAAAATTAAAAAATAAATTTTCTATTCTAGGATTGTCATCATTTTCTATTCCGAAATAATAATTTTTCGGGTTTGGTGGTGGAGGGGTGGCTCGATTGGCGGAGGCGAGCCGGCTCCAAAGTCACAGCAGCATTGCGCCGGCAGGACAACCGCAGAGGGGCTCAGGTGGCCCAGTCGGAGGCTCAGGGAGCAGAGGGGAGGTCTTGCGCGTGGGCTTGATGGTGGAGATATGGCTCGCGCAGCTCGGGGGGCAGGGATGAACCGACTTCATGCACAAGGCGGCAGTGCCGCTGGCGGTGCAGATGCAGAGGGGCTCGGGTGGCTCAGCGAGGCTTAGGGGGTCCCATTCTTCACTAGTGAGCTCCGGAGAATCCGGATGAGTGTCCCGAAGTGTGTGCTGAATCCTTTGATCCCCGGCGGGGTACATAGTGCGTCTCCTGTGGCTACAGGGTGCCAAAGGAGTCGCAAGGATACGCATACACACTGAACGGCATGAGATCGGCCAACAAAAGCCAGCCCACCATCATCCCAGGGGATGTGAAAAGCAAATCAAGAGCAGGGCGGGGCCGTGACAAGATACCACAAACGCATATATATTCCCAACCCAAATGCAAAGGAGCATGAACAGATGAAACGATGTGACCGATCGTCGCCAAACAACTGTTGGTCTCTGGGTTACGGAGTAAGCGGACCCTGCTGGATTGCCCCCCAATGGCTCCCGGTCGAGGGATGGGACCTGCTGGTCCATGGTTATGTCATGGATGCAGTCACACCACATGTCAAAATAAATTGATATGCATACACACGCACATCATACCATTTCATCCTCTAACAATACGAATGGTAGTAGCGCGATGGTTCAAGTGAACTTAGGATGTGCGCTCTCTCGAAAGGGGTAAAAGTCAAGCATAAGAGATTGGATATGCAAGCTTGGTGTCGCAGTCGTTCATGTTTCGGCAGAGGACGGCGTGTCGTCTTACATTTCAAGTATAAATAAAAATCTCTAAAAGGTTACGTATGATAGTTTTACATTACGGAATATGCGAGTTTTAGGGAATGCAAGTTCTCACTACAACATGTATACTTCCTCTCTCTCTCTTTCTCTCTCTCATAGGAGAATTAGCATGTTTACTCTCCCAGTTGTTTGCAGGTGATCATCCACGTTGCACTCCCGAGGATTGTTGTAGTTGAGGACTGGATCAAGTAATTTGGAGAGAGGAATGATCAGAGAAGGCAATTTGATGCTCAGCCGGTGGTCAGCAAAATTCTGCAAATCACAACAAACTGGATGGGAGGCGTGCCGACCACGGGAGGTGCATGGCGTGCTGGACAGCTACACCTGATTGCGGTCAGGCCCCCGTAGGGTAAATGCTAAGACAAACATTTGTCCGCAGTATGCTAGCACACAACCTTTGTAATTATGCTCCCCCGACAGGAGGGATCCACTGCCAGCTTCCGAAACGAGTTGGAGCCGACTCCCGCCTGCTGCTCTCAAAACGTTGTGCCCAACGCGCATCAGTTGCCGGGCCAGTGTATCTGGTAGGGGCCCCGCTCTGCCCAACACGGCCAAAGGTTCGCTCTTTGGCGTGAACATCGCCCCGAGAACACTTCCACCTGTAACCTCAAGCGTCTTGCGACTCGTTTCATCGGCAACTGTCCTGAGAGAAGCCGGAACGTTTTCTGATTGTGTGGTCTGCAGCCACCTTTGTAACGTCGTGGCCAGCTCGATCAACTGGCGCTCGTGCAGCGCACGGCGCAGCTCGTGCAAGGTTGCATCGTAACGCAAATTGCCCACCCTGCAACGGCGCATGGGAACGCAATTGCCAAAGGCTTCCTTGCCATGAGAAGCCCCCTCTTCTGCGAGGATCCTCGGCTTGCTGGCGAGAGTGGAAGTACCTTCAGGTGGTTCGGTGTCCTCATCCACGAGCGATGCTTCTTCAGTCACGATAGAGAGGGAAGCTGATGCATGCTGTCCTGTGCAGCTGGTGATTGATGGCCGTGTGGGCTCACACAGAATGTAGTCGGAGAACCCTTCGGCCCCGAGACCGGACATCGCAAACCCGTGTTCCCTCGCGGCGCGTGCGATGTTGCTGATCGCGGTGTGAATCGCCTCCGCCCGGCTCCATGACCGACCCTCCCCACGCGCTGAGAAGGTCACCGCGAGCACGCCTCCGCGAGGATCGATTGCGCGAAATGTGCGCTCAACGGTACCGAGGTTGGTCTGCACGCTCCCAGTGAAGTCGAGAAACACGAGGCGGTGGGGTGGCAGCGCGGCTGGACGGCCGAATATGTATCCTTCCACCCTCGATGCGAATGCGGTCACCCCGAGGGAAGCTCGGAGGCGCTGTACAACCGCCGTGTTTGGGTTCGGTATGAAAATGGCCTCCGCCGCACAAACATCGTGCTGCAGTAGTGCACGGGTGGTGCCACCAGTAGAGCCGTCGAGTACGAGTGCCGTGGAGGTGTCGTCAAAGAGGGGTTTCGCCGAGAGTGCCAAGGCGGTGTTCACCAGTGCTTTGTGCGCCGTGTTCCTTCCTTTCTCCGTGGCCGCGTACGAGTCGCACTGCCAGAATGAGTGCGGCGCCACGCCCGGCGCAGCCGGGGCACGCTGACTCTGAAAGTAGCGAGCCTCACAGCTAACTATCCAGGCGAGCAGCTCCTCTCTCGGGCTTCTGGGTCCGCGGTGCACAGCTGGCTCCCGGCAGAGCCTATCATCGGGCAGCGCACCGCACCGGGTGCGAGGGCCCCTTACTTTCGCGCGACGCGTGCTCCGCAGCGGCCTGGCTGAAGGGCGCGCGCGTGGCAGGCCCGCAAGCTGAAAGCGAGCTGAACTGTACAGGAGCGGTACCCTCGGTGTCTCGGCACATCCCACTCGAAGATCTTTCCTCATATTCAGGCAGGGTTACTGATATGACGCAATGCAGGGGAAAATCCGGGAGTCCAGCTTTCACACCTGGCACCACCACTCCCGACACACATGGAACATCAGAGTACTGTAAAAATATAGGGGAGGTGGAGACCTCGATGACCTTATATCCGGTGCTCAGCGAAGATGCAAGGGTTCCACGCTGCTAGTGCAAGACTGACCTCGGCATGCTTGCTGCCAAGTGAACGTACGGAGGGGATTCGAGGGGTCGGGTAGAGAATCTGTATAGTGGGCCCTGTAACGTATAGTGGGCCCTGTAGCGAGCACTTCAGCCTCACAACGTTGAGCAAGCGCAGGCCTGTGACTCATACCCAGCAGCAAGAGACCTGCAGGAAAGTCATGTTTGACACAAGCAGTAAACCGCCTGTGACTCAGAACGAACTGCAGGAAGCATCAAAGCGCGATTTTCGCATGAAGCTTTCTTCGAATATCGTGCGCGTAATGGGGCAAACCAGAACTCCTGAACATCCTGACCACCACAACTGCGTCACAGCGAAGGTGGGGTCTCCAGGAGGTCAGCCACATAGTTAGACGGGGATGTAGTAGCACAACTGCGTTGTTGGGCTTGCAACCCTCGGGAGTATGGGGGGCTCGCGCCGCTTGCCAGGAAGAAGGCCTGTCGTCCCGACTTGGGGGTCGGAGGGGGAAAGTGCAGGGTGGAGGGATGTGAGCGGCACCTGGATTCCCCTATTCGAAGTTGCCTACGATATCCGCTCCAAGGTGCACAACCTAAAGGTCACACGGTGGCACACCTGAGGTGTCATATTCACATGGAGTCTTAGGCAGAAGCGGGTCCTGAGTAGCGTTCAATCCGGTATCCGTGGCAATCTAATCTGATGCATGAACTCACAGACACTTGCTGGTCTGCGTGTTGCCATCCTTTGGTATTCATTAGCTTAAGAAACACAGGCATTCATGATACGTGTTAACCGACTTTTAAAAATAGTTGAGGATACGGACGTGTCCAGCAATGTGTTTCCTTCAAGATCTCCCCGCCTACGACGTGGGAGTTAAATATCTGAATCTCGCATTATCTCATGCTTCGAGAGATATACCTTGGGATAAGTACCACCGCCGACGTGGCCGAAGGTGCTGCTCGAACCACCTAGCCCCGTAATGACCGACAAGCGACTCGAGGCTTATTCTCAATGGTTTTGGAAAAGTTGCACCTCGAAACTGGAAATCAGTCAAAAGTCGAAATCTCGAAAGGAAGATAGTGCACTCCCAAGTTGCCAGGCTTAAACGGCGTGTGATATGTGCAGGTGATGGCAAGTTGTGTCTTTAGTGTGTATATGGGATCGTATCCCTGATCCCATGAATTTTCAGCCAAGAAATCATTGCCTTCAATCAAACACGTTACAAATGGTGTCTCATCGTCTCAACACCCGTTAAGCAAAATGCGAATTCATTTTACAAATCACATAAGATATTCCGTAACCACACGAGAGGACGACCTTCCCTTCATTTTGTTGATATATCATATGATATGAGAGATTCTTGATACAGCTCTACTAGAGCCTATACAAAATAATAAGATTCAAGACTGCGTTACAACGCAAGCACCCGCACCCTCCAACGCAAGCCGAACGGGCGGGCGCGGGCGGGGGGAATAGATTTATAAAGATTTCGATTAGCAGTATAAGAGAAGATAAAATTAAGAATATACCGTATGTAGATGTGTAGATTCTTACATATCTATACTAATACTTTATACTCGCTCGACGGTTACATTTATATAGGGGGTACGTAAACGTACATGTGGGGAAAAAATATTCCTCAATCTTAGTGAACGATGAACGTATAAACTAAAACTTTGAAAACAACCCAATACCCCCCCAACCCCCTCCCCCCTCCCCTTTGCACTGTTAACGGACTGAATTTCATCCATCCCCTCCCCTCCCGCCCCCCGTTCTGTGTTCCAAAAACACATACTTAACGTGACCCGTTTATTCGTTTCGGTGTTGGTCTATCCATCTCTATCTTAGGGGATACGATGGGGCTCCGCCCCCCAGACCCCCTCCTGAATTATATTATTAACGCAATCATTCATGGGTGACCTTACTCATTTCTACCGCACGCGCTGGGTACGTTTCAATTTTAATTTACAATACACTCGGGCTTCAATTCATATAATATGGATACAGCATACAGTGACACACTTCTCTATTCATGATTTGTATTGAATAGCAACCGGCAGAAATGCTATAAAACGAATGATTAGGCTACTACTTTTATTTCCCGCTCCGCCAACGATCGACCTTTGGTCTTTAAATAAAAATATAGTGATTACTGTTTTTAACGATGCATAATGCATCCATATAAATATGGAAATCTAAGTTGGGGCAGAAGCAAAGGACTTCTATGCCACGTGTATGGATAGCATTCACTGTTTCTGAATTCACGTTATATAAATCTCGGCCCATTTTGTTCCTCATATCTATTTACAAGATCGCTTCCGGCGTAAGGGTTACTGACCGCACACTGTTCACTGGCCACAACGATT
The DNA here is from genome assembly GCA_001247695.2 of Cymbomonas tetramitiformis. Classification (NCBI taxonomy): domain Eukaryota; kingdom Viridiplantae; phylum Chlorophyta; class Pyramimonadophyceae; order Pyramimonadales; family Pyramimonadaceae; genus Cymbomonas; species Cymbomonas tetramitiformis. Next base: position 13,680 of record LGRX02012254.1, read on the forward strand.
GTTCACTGTTCACGACACTTGAACGACTTGAGCGTAACGTTGCGTGCTTTTTGATATAAATCGAATAATCAATTTATTCCTGTTTATATTTTTCATTATCCACTGATGACCGGAATTATATTATTGACGCAGTGTGAAGTCATTTGTAAAATATGTGCTGTGTCACGTAGTCACATGGCTGACACAATGGCTTCAATTCATATAATATGGATACAGCATACGTAGTACAGCCTACGATTTGGGCCTCAAAAACGCAGTGTTAATTCGCACTGTTAAAGCACTGAATTTTCTGAATCCCTTCAAGCAATCCTGGAATTGCCATGAATGAGGACCTAATTTATATATGCATTTTATACACAATGGCTTCAATTCATAGAATATCAATACAGCATACGCAGTACAGCCTACGATTTGGGCCTCAAAAACGCAGTGTTAATTCGCACTGTTAAAGCACTGAATTTTTTCCCGATTTTTCAAAAGAGGGGGAATCTTCGATTTCATCTCCGATTTTTTCCCCAATATACATTTCACAATATTTATATATACAGATGCTGATGCTGCTGATGCTTTTCTCCCATTGCAGGTCTCCACGTATGATTGGGTCGTGTCGAGCTCTGAAGACTCGTCCTGTGGTGTTGCGCTAAACAGTGTTGGAATTTCCCCTTTAGAAACACATTCAGTCACGCAGTTTCCTCCTAAATATGGAAAGTGTGATCAAAGTACATGGTTTTGGCTTTGTAACACTCGACAAGTCCAAGAAATTTATTAGAGCTTGCATTGACGAAAACAACTTCGCCTCCAATATACAGAGGACTCTGACGTTGTGAGAGGAGCAAAGGAGGAGGTATGACCTAAATTCTCCATCTGTCGATATCGTGGACAAACTACGAGCGCATTAAGGCTTGCTTGCACAGGTTGACGAACTCATATTCGGAGTTCGCTGCTGTCTGAAAGCCGACATATAGCTCGAGGTCACTTCCTTGTGGCTTATAACATATTGGGCCGTTCTTCCCTACGAGGCAGATTTAAACTAGTAGGGTCAGTATATGAAACCGTTACTTGGTAGGCAGGGCACACTTTCTCACATTGCGGGAACTTGAGTATGAGAATAATATAAGTAAGATATAGAGTAGATAAGTATGTCAAATCATTATTTTTCCAAGCCTGCTCGCCAAGTTACGACAAAGCTGCTGGCATTCTAAGGTTCACCTAGCTTGTGACACTCTTATGGCCGCCGCTATTTCGCCTGCTATAGCACGGTTATCTGAGTGGCTCGCGTGTGCGACGGGGACAGACGGTCCAGCAGAATATGGTCCTGTCATTTTCTGCATCGCGACATGCTTCGCTGTTACTGTTTCTGGCCTGCTTTCAATGCATCGCAAGTGCCGATATGACCGCTTGCCAAAGCGAATTGTCAGTCTACATGAATCAGTTCACCACCATGGAGTCGGCAATCGAGATGGTGACCCAACCGGAATTCGCGAACTCAGTTTGCCAAGCGGTGCGTATATTATGGTGCACTCTAGCAGTAGGCTTTGTGTCTTTATTGGTGCATGTAAGATTACAGCTGTGCGACCCCTTTGCAGTGTGGCATTGAAGACCTTGATAATATTTACGGCAAGGCGGCCCCTCTTATGGAATATGCCGGGTGCAACAAGACCTCAGTTGATGATATCATCAATCTTCTGGAAGCTGTCGTAAAGTTTGCTTGCTCAACTAACTCGGCAGGTGATAGCTGTGCCGCCTCGATAGCAGCTGGCCTCGATGGCCTCGGAGTCAACCTTCCGGAGGTGAGGCTTCATTGTATTTTTTGCCCACGACCAACGCCTGCGGGTTGGTAAGCGTTTCTTGCTGCGCGTAAGATCTTCGATACGCGCTTTCTAACACGAGGCGATACTATCCGCGTAAACTCGCTTGGTGTTGTATTTCTTTGCCATCTTGAACTTACAACTCGGCTCCAAGTGTTACAAATGCCTTCTCATGCGGACCTCCCTTGTGTTGTAACGCTCTACCCTGAGTTGTGTATTTTTTCCACAGCTTGTGGAGAGTGGCACGTTCGATACGAGTTCACTGGATATCGGTAGTATCTGTTCAAGCTTGAGTGGTATGGGTGCGTCCGCGCCGTACCCGTGTCCACCCAGCCGAACATCTGGAAATACACAGGAACTCTGTCCATAGACAAACGAGGCACACTGGCGAAGCAGCTCTTTTGTACGGACATCGCGGACAAATGAGCACCCTGGCGCAGTACTTTTTTTCACGGATGTGCGAGACGCGCTGAAATAGTAACTCGTTCAGAGTGAGGCTTTTGTCAACAGGCAGGACTTATGCTCTATATAGTGAGTTTGCTGTGGTTACCAGGTGGTGCTGTGATGCCCACTGCAAGGTTACTATAAGGTCCACGGCAGAGGCTGTGATCGTGATTGAGCTTTCAGTGATGCCCATTGCAAGGTTACTACAAGGTCCACGGCAGAGGCTGTGATTGTGGTTAAGCTTTCAGTGATGCCCACTGGGTTGCTAGGGTCGTGACAGAGGCTGTGATCGTGGTTGAGCTTTCAGTGATGCCCACTGCAAAGGTTACTACAGGTCCGCGGCGAGGCTGTAATCGGCGTTGAGCTTTCGTGATGCCCACTGCAAGGTTACTACACAGTCCATGGCAGAGGCTGTAATCGAGATTGAGCTTTCAGTGATGCCAAGCCACTTTTTGGTGTTTCTGCAGGCTGCTGCTGGCCTTCGGCGGTGGACCTGATAACGGCACTCTTTGATGCGATGTGTGGAGACGTCTCGGAGTTATCGACCTATAATGGGCTTCTCAGCGTGGCTTGCAATGGCTGGTTTTATCCGAAAGTTGACAGGTGATAAGAGCCTGCGGCATCGAACTGAGCATTTACTTTCAAGTTCATCTTTCCAGACTCCTTCTTTTGGTGGCATTACTGCTGTGCCAACCCTCGTTGTATTTCAGGGTGCTCCTTGTCCAGGCTGCACGGTCGGGAGTCAGGACTGGGACTTCGGCAAAGAAAACTAAGCAACCTATACCTACCTGTTGCCACTCGCAGCGAGGTCTGCGCGGGCTACACCACCCCCGAAGTCACGAAGTGCAGCATCGATACGGAGAACTTGCACGGAGTTGACTGTGATGTCGTACAACAGGTACGCTCGGCGTCGGCGGCATCGGTCTGATGCAGAGATAACCTCGGACACCCTCCCTGGGCAACCCTCCCTGGGCAACCCTCCCCGGGCTACCCTCCCTGGGCTACCCTCCCTGGGCTACCCTCCCT
>LGRX02012255.1:0-37132 GCA_001247695.2 Cymbomonas tetramitiformis
GGTTCGACTACTATGACTTCTTCACTGTCATCAGCGCCATCTCCGATATCGACTTCGGTAGTCAGACAGATCATAGCATCTGTCATTTCCACATCTGACACCTTAGGGGCTGTCATCACATTCTTTCGGCGGAAGCTATAACACTTCGTATTATCTTGTGTATAGCTTCACAGTTTCACGGTTGACATATGCGAGCGTAGCACCTGACTTGTAGTGCTTCAATGTGTGTTTGTTTTCACAGGTTTGCGCCCACCACCGGCCTAAGGTGGTTAGTTAAAACCGCCAATTATGGCTGGCTAAAGCCTTTATAGGGGCTCGGGGCTGAGGATCGGGGCATGAGGTTCTAGGACGCACTAGTCACGAAAGGGGTAGAGTGAGAGAGAGGATGATTTTCCGTACGTGAGCACAATTGCCTAGGACTAAGATGGACCGGTCTAGCTAGCCGCAGTCTCCGAAGCAGCGCGCGCGTCAACATCAAGCCTCACGACACGATCGCCACCCTCTCTTACCCTATCCTATTTCGCGGCTGTAAAATTTGAACCTTTGACCCCGCATTTGAAGCCCCTCCCCTTATTTTCTATAGATTGTTCAAGTGTAAATTTGTTTTCTCTTGGCGAGAACTTTGTTGTGCATTTTTTAGAACCTTGATCACCGAACATTTTGAATTCTTGGATTTTATTGACTAACGCTCGAGCACCGCGACTGTAAAATTTCGGCATGGCCTCTACACCTTACCAACTGATGGCGCCAGCGCGGTTGAGAGCGCATCCGGCTGGTGCCTCTAAGAGGCAATTGCAATTCGATCAACTGGTGCCCACACCGGTAGCGGCTTCATCTCAACAATCAGCGGTTGAAAAGAAGTTTGATTCTGAGTCGGCAGCTTTCCTGGATGACCACCAGAAGATCGAGGCGCTTGTAAGGGGAATTAAATCTAAGCTGTGTGGCAAAGGGGATGCCATCGACGAGTGGAGGTTTTGTGGTGACGAGTCTAATGCTCGCTCACTAATTGACTCCCTCGTTGAAGAGCTTACCTCGCGCCTCACGCGGTTTAACACCCTTTTCGCACATGCTTTCCGGCTGGACGACGTCACCGCCACAGTGATGCCCAACGCAAACAAACTCCTTAAGGAGTTGTTGGAGTATCTCTGTGGCGGTCCAGCGCTCGCTTCAGTGCGGGAAGTACATCGTTACTTCCCTGACGACGGCAAAGTTATTTTAACTGCCTTAGTCAGGGACGTAATGCCTGACCTCGAGGATTTCGACAAGACTGACTTCATCTTTACCCCGACAGTAGAGGTCCCGGCAGGAGTGAACCCCAAACAGTTCATCAAAGCTTTCACTGACGCTGTCAGTAACGCTGCGACGGACTTGGGGCAACACTCCAGCCTCGACATCTCGAGGGAAGATGCTGTACGTTTGTTCCTCCGTCGCACATGTCCCGTCACCTACAAACAGGTGCACGAGGATTACGCGATTGAGAAGGTCAAAACACAGGCAGAGCTGACCCTGGTGAGCTGTGGACTCGCGATTCAGCGGGTCTACAACACACTAGGGAAAGCGAAGCAACTAACAAGCGCATTTTACAATGATGCAGGGCACCGCCACGGTGAACGTGGCGGTCTGGACCCCAGGGGAGCCCCTGACCTACGCCCTACCCGCCCGCGTGATGTTTACTATCCTGGACGGTCTTCTCACCCCTTTAAGGGGAAGGGGAAGAATTTCCGTTTTGCTGCCTCCCCCTTGCCGAAGGGGGGGAATTGGCCGCAGGGAATCCGCAGGAAGGGGAAAGGCAAAGGCAAGGGCAAGAAGGGCAAGGGGCGGAAGCAGAAGTCCCGAGTCACCTTCCACCCGGGTTCCAAACAGTTCTACGGCAACTGTTGGTCCTGCGGTGGGAGGCACCGCCAGGCAGATTGCACACACATGCAGCACCTGGCGGCACACTCCATGCGGCTTGACCCCGAGGCTCTGGCCGAAGGGGCCTTCACCGATGTTCTGGCAGCTCGCTACCAGGCAGCTTACGAGAATTCGGAGGAGGCCTTTCAGGCAGTCTGTTGGGAGCACGGCACACCGGACATTTGTGACTCATCGGAGTCGGTGTGCACGTACCCTGACGACGGCTCCCTGTCCTTTGCCGCCTACCTCACCCAGGGAGATGAGGCCTCTCATGCACCCGCTTGGGCACCGCAGGAGTGGACTGACTCTGAGTGGGATGCTTGGGAGCTTGAATCCTACACTCAGGAGCAACATGAGGAATGGGATCGACTCCAGAGAAAGGCTGCCGCAAAGTTTCAAGCCTTTTGCTATGCAGGGGAAGAGGCTGGCTACGATGAGCAAGATCTTCAGGAGCCGTGCTCTTCCCTTTCTCCAGGGAGAGTTCATTTTGGCAGCTTCGGGGTGGGTGGTGTCGATCGTGACACCACGCCAACCCCACCGGTCGATGCCCGCATGGACTCTGCCGTTGCCGTGACACCGCTTGATCTTTCACCGTTCTACCGTGCGGACCCGAGCATCACATGCTCACCGTGTGACCCACAGCCTGCGTCTACTCAATCGCATCTCGACGCAGGTGTGGTGTTAGACGGGACCGCTCAGACGTTGGATTCTGCCGCACCGTTATCGGGTGACACTCCGGGCGATGCCGAGCATGGAGACACCTGTATGCACCCCGTGTCAGCGCTCTTCGCACACGAGACACCCCTGGAGCCTGGCTCCGGGTTGTTCGCTGACATGGTGTTGGCAGGTGACCTTCGGTTTCAGTCAATGACCGAACAACATCTCAGTGAAACCCGTGAGGGAAGGGACCGCCGAAGCTCCACGGAAGGGCCGGGCTCCGGTCCAGCCACAGACTCCAGCTGTGAGCTCCAAGACCTCGGCCCCCAAGCCCTGGGACAGGGAGCAGGACCACTGGGACAGGCTGTGGTGTGAGGATCACACCCAGCCCACCCAGTGGTACGACACCCTGCCGGCTTCGGCCGCAACGACTTCGAGGGTACCACGAGCACCGCCTCCGGTAGTGCCCTTCCCCCCCAGCTCTGGCCCGTGTTCTGTCACCGCAGGAGCTGGAGTATATGCCACGGCTATGGACCTCCCTGCCAGCGGACACGGGGTGTCTGTGGGGTCCGTAGTCGGGGCCTCGGACGAGCACGACAGCCCTGAGCCCCGTGGCTCAGGGGGAGGGCAGTACTGTGACCCTCCACCACCTGTCACTGGACCTGCCCTGCGTAGGGGTGTAGGTAGGGGGGGTGTACCCTTCTACAGACATGCCCTTGTCTCCACACTTGTTGTCCTCGGCTTCCTAGGCTGTGCCATGGCAGATGTGAGCATGCTTGAGGGACAGGAGGATGCCTCGGACAGACTGAGACTGCTGTCACCTGGGGGCCCACGGGGAGGGGCCCAGGGGACGGGGACGGGGATACTGTATGATTGGGGCTCTAATGGTGACACTTGGGCTGGTAACAATGGGAACAGTGGTTCTTGTGATTAAGAATGGTCAGATTCTGGGGCTGGACACTCTTCCTCTGGACCTGGCCCGGGAGACCCTCACAGTGACCACGGCCAGTTCACCAGCTCGGGTATGCCGCCCGATGCCGCTTCACAAATACAGCTATTCCGGTCAACTATAACAGCAGACAGTGAGGGCCGCCGCAGGCGGTCCCGACACCTCACGGCTCTAACCCTGGCAACCATTCTGGCAGTTATCATTCAGTGTCTGTTTCTATACCTCATGGACTTCCAGTCAATATCAGGCGACAGTACAGTGGACAGAGGTGTCGGTGGTGTTGGCTCAGTGGCTTGGCATCAGACAGGCAGTGTCCTCGAGACCACCTCACACCTGGCAGATCTCATGATCACCGTCGGTGGTGCCGTGGTGCACATGTCATGGTGGCTCGGCTTCACTTGGACAGCACACGGCACACCACCACCCGGGCTAGTGTTTACCCGTAGCCCGGTTGTCTCGGCCTATGCACTATCACGGGACGGCGATGGCATTGTAGTGGACTACGGTGCCACTGGAAATATCACAGGCACCAGGTCCAGGATCTCGGCCTTGGACACCTCCTCCACTATTGGTTTCTCCACGGTGATGACAGGTCCTGTATCCCGAACTGACGGGACCTGCACACTACACCTATACGGTCGTGAGATACTATCAGGGGAGATAGACGAGTACTCTATCCCTGGCTGCCACTTCAAAGAAGGCGCCAGGACCCTTCTATCTACCCGGGTTATGCTCAGACACGGCTTCAGTTCTCCAGACTTCATCAGCATGACTTATACTCACTTGGACTCAGGCAGGACATACCGTATCACAGACAATCAGGTGGATTACCTCTGGGATGAGCCACAGCACCCGCATACTCACCACTTCGGCTCAGCAGCTGTCAGGACCCGCACAGGAGACTCATCAGACTGGCAGTGGAGTAATAGCGAGTATACTAAATGGGCTACTACTCACGGCTCTCCTACAGCTACAGCTAAACTTGGTACTCCGGCTTTTGATGTATCTATGTATGGAGACTCTCTGCCTGTTGGCGAGGGTAACAATCATCCGGCTCTTGAGCATTGGTCCATATCGGATGATTGTCACACCAAGCAGTGGACGGGTCAGTTCTTCTATGGCAACATTCCCTTCAGTATCAGTATGATTGACAGAATGCTGACTAAGGGTAACCATGACTTTCTCCTTGACCCGCATAATACCACCTACTTCTGGATTGTCCCGTATATGCCACAACACCAGATATGGCACAAGACATGTACTATGGAGGTATTACACATCTATCCTAAAGGCAGTAAGAGGATATTCAGTTTCTCTCGGAAGCACACATATGCTTCCAGTCACCCACTGACACCGGCTGGCTCAGATGGCGGACCTGACAGAGTATTCATTGACGGCACTCCCTTTGAGATCTGTATCCTGTTCAGGAACAGAAACACACCTGTTCGGGTCAGTCCCTTTGTGGAGTTCCATGCAGTCATGGGTCACGGCTCTACGGCCAGTCTGCTTAAGCTCTACGACCTGCCCGGCATCCAGCTCGGTCGGCCTCTGCTATCTAGGCGAGCTATGGCAGCTATGCCGACCTGCTCTCAGTTCTGTGCAGTATGCTGTACAAGTAAGCTGAAGCAGAAGCCCTGTGGACACCATGACCAGCTGAGATCAGTGGCCATACAGCCCGGCCAGAAGTGGGCTGCTGACATGACAGGACCTATTACCCCAGCTGGCTTCAACGGCCACCTGTACCGATGTCAGTTCATTGACTATGTCAGCAGGTTCATATTTGTGTACACCTTCGTTCAGAAATCAGAATACTACACATGCCTGGTTCATTTCTACGGCAGCTTACATGCAATGGGGTATGCACCACAATCCATTACACTCCGTACAGACTGTGCTCCAGAGATGGGTGACCCTCAGTGTGTGGCTTTCTATCAGAAGCATCATATATTACATCAGAAGTCATCACCTACAGTACATACAGACAACCCTCATGCAGAGAATGCCATTGGCAAGATATCCGACATGGCTAAGGCATTACTTCTGGCGGCTGGCATGCCCGAGGACTACTGGCCTCTGGCTGCCACCCATGCTGGCTTCATATGGAATATCTCTACTCACAAGAACATCTCTACAACACCATTTCATCAGATCAGAGGCTATCACTATGGCTATGCAAAACTGAAGGCCTTCGGCCAGAACTGCTATGTCATTATGTCTCAGCAGCAGAGGAACTCCAGGCAGCCTGGCATGTCTAGGAAGTCCCAGCGGGCGGCCTGGTCAGGCCGTCTTGTCGGTGTATCAGTCAGCTCTCTGGCATATAAGATCTTGGATACTGAGACTAATATGATACACTATGTTGGCAAGCCTCACTGGATTCATTGTAATCATCAGGACATGGGAGAGATATTGGGATCCTTTCCAGACCCACATCAGGCAGAGCGGGAGTTTGATGCATCCTATGACAGACCACAGCCATTCAGTGACAGCTTTGACACAGCAGGCTCGAGGATACATGGTATTGGCTCTTTCTTTGACGGAGAGGAGTCACACGCATGTGTTCAGCTCATTCAGACAGATGGCACAGTTACCTGGACTATGACAGTCAGATATGTATCACAAACATCAGATGGTCAGCACTATCGGGACCTACTACACTATCTGGACTGCTACAGAAAGCTGAACGGCATTAATGAACACTACCCTATCTGGACTATTGTGAAGGCTCGTCAGACAATCAGAGCACCTATATACAGTGCACTTCTCATCTCCACCCACAGAGGCAACAGGAGACCCTACGGTGTTATCCTGGAGCCCTGCCCCGACGAGCCGGCTGGCTGGCACATTGATCTCCCGGCCAACCTAATTATCTTTCCGTCCACCCATTCAGCAGCTTACCTGCCCTTCTCTGATACCCTCAGCAGTGACCTCAGAGCAGAATACATGTTTGGCAGTTTCAGCAGCATGGAGCAGTTTCTCTCTGATGCTCCTACCTCTACTATTACCCATATGCTTGAGGTCTCGGCACCAGAGATTAAGCTACCTCACGGTGTCAAACAGGCCCTATCCTCACCACAGTCTGAAGACTGGCTAAAAGCTATGGATCAGGAGGTTGGTGATATGGTTAATCAGGAGAAGCTCAAGCTGGGAACACCTCCGGCTAGTGCACAGTACCTTACTACACTATTTGTACTGTCTATGCCATTCAAACCTGACCCTACGGGGGCAGGCAAGCCATATCAGATATTTAAAGCCCGTATGGCTGGTGACGGCAGCAGAACTACAGGCTACCTTCCGTGGGAGACCTCTTCAGCTACCCCAGAAATATCAGCTTTCAGACTGCTATTCATATTTGCAGCTCTATTCCAGCTGGTGGTGTCACATCTGGATGTGTCTCAGGCCTTTATGCATGCTAAGCTTGAGTTCCCCGTGTGGATTCAGTTCCCCTCTGGCTATACCTTTAACCCTTAAGCCGGTGGTTAGAATTCGAGGGTTTTCTATATGTGTTGTGATAATGGATTTTTGCGATGTATGCTTAGTCACTAAATGCCCGTTTGCTTTACCAATTATTGCATACCTATATTACCAACTATTTGCGACACTACATGTCGATATATGTCGAATATATCCACTCTTATATGCGCACATGGTTAGAATGTTTTCGATTTTACAGGCACGATTTAATTTCATCGTCATTGTTGACGACATGTGCTCGACATATTTTTGCACAATTTTGGAATTAAATCGTCGACCTTGATGATACGTTCCAAGGATGATTCACTTGCACCGATGTGCGTTCATCTGCCTATCGTTTTCTGTGGATTTATGCCAAAAAAAACACTAAAAATACATATATTTCACAATGTTTTCCATACTTAAGGAATGTTTTCCATACTTAAGGGGCACGTGTGGTGATTTTTGCGATACTATGGGTCATATTCCATGATGATAGCCACCACCAATCACTTACATAATGATCGGGACATGGCCCATGATGCAACGCGTGCTTGTAGATGAGCCGTAGGTAAGTATAACGTTGCACTTTAGGCGCGTTTTGTATCTTTTGCAAGATAAAATTACGCAAAAAACGTACAAATGTGCAACTGATTCGCGACAAATATGCGGGTACGTGCGATATATATTATGCATACGTGCCTCGCACAAGTACGCTACGCTTACATATGCACACAACGGTGTACGTGCAAATACCCAGTGCACAAATCATGCAAGGTATGCAACCGCAATTGCCCAAGCAGCATATACTTTACCATCGCTTCTGGGTCAGATCTGACCCAGATACCGGCTTAAGGGTTAAGGGCTACAGCTATGCATTACTCTCATATGCGCTGTACGGCCTCAAGATTGCCGGTGCATCATGGCAGAGAATGGTTAAACAGTTTATGCTCAGTTTCAAATACATGGGACAATCATTCAGGCAGTCTACACATGATGCCTGTATCTATTTCATCTACACGCCTACTGTGTGGTATATGTGGATGACTTTGGTATGGCCTGTTCCACGGCCCTTGAGAGGGCCTTCTGGACTGCTTTCAGAGCAACCTTTAAGGCCAAACACTTGGGTCCTATATCCTCAATCCTTCAGATGACAGTACAGCATGATGACCAGGGGGTGTACCTCAATCAGCCTCGGCAGATTAAGGACCTTATGACAGCTAACAACATACCCGAGAGACCCTTCCGTACACCTATGGACTCTAAGCTGGTGATATCAAAACCAGCAGACCCTGACCTCACTCTGGTAAAGCCCTATCGGTCTATCCTTGGGTCTCTGCTCTGGCACAGCAGAACTTCACGGCCAGATATCTACTATGCAGTTATCTACCTATCACAGTTTGTGGCCTGTCCCTCAGAGGACTCAACGAAGGCCCTTATCAGAATTGCACAGTATCTGGACTGCACGGCACACTACAGAATGGCCTTCTATTACCCTGAGAGGCCAGCACGTGTGCTCACACTATTTGTGTACTCCGATGCTGACCTGGCCAGAGACCTGGAAAACTCAGCTAGATCATACTCTGGCATGGTGATATTCTTCTGTGGCATGATTCTACAGTATGGTACGGTCAGACAGACTATCACAGAGACATCTTCTACGGGTTCAGAATATGTTGCAGCATCTACTGCAGCTCAGCGGGTGGTGTCTCTCATGTTTATGCTGACAGAAATATTCGGCTATATACAACACCCTATTCAGGGACAGCCACCCTCTACTACTGGACTTGATTCTGAGATCACTGAAGCAGAGAGGGTCGCCACTGACATTGCATTCAGCTACCCTGGGTTACAGCCGGGCACTCTCCTGACTAAACTCCTGGATTACACTACACCTACGGGTACAGGAGTCGGTGGTGTCAGGCCTGATGGCAAGTCAGTGACAGATGAGCTCGAGATTTATTCAGAATCAGACCGCAGGCCAGTGGACTATCAGAATATGAGAAGCACAGAATACCTTCCAGCTTCAGCAACCTGCCCCAGATTGGAGCTTCCAGTTCCTCTTCTCCTGGATAATGATGCATGCAGATCTATTGCTGAAAATATCCCACTGTCCCAGAAGATCAAGCATGTTCTGGTCAGATTCCATATGCTCAGAGACTTTGTCAGACTGGGCTGGATCATATGCTGGCGGGTACCTTCGGAGAAGAACTTGGCTGACCCCTACACCAAGCCGGTTCCTCCCACCAAGAACACCGTGCCCTACTTCAACATGCTCTTTGACAGCTACATGGATATGCAAAAGGCAGTGATTCAGGCTGCCAGATCTTTTGGATTTTCGACATGGAGGCCTACTCAGAAAGCAGCAGCATGATCTGACTGTGAGTACCCTCTGATTTGTCCTGTTTTGGGTTTTGTTTCTGACTGTGCTTTGCAGGTACTTTGTTGCAGGTACTTTATGATTTGGTTTTGAGAATATATGCAGAATACAACCAACCGATAGAATGACAGTTAGCCTAGAGGTTTAGCAAGCATGCACAAGACCTGTTATGTGAATGTTGCATGCCGTACCTTGACTCCTACGACCTTATGTACCCTTCGGGGACCCGTGACCGGCACCTGTCTCGTACGTGAGAGCCTCTGCCTCCACCCGCTGTGACCCTCCCTACATCTTCCTTTGTCTGTAAGTCTGACGGTGACGGGGCGACCTGGACCTGCCTTCGGGTACTCCTTGTCATATCCCTGACGAAGCATCCGGCTGCATGACACCGCGGTGTGCGGACCCTCAGGGCACAGCAGCATTCTATTCCCCCGGTGGAGGAGTGGCACTAGAGACAGGGAGCTGATAGGCCTGCCAGGACCGTGTGGACTTTGTCCAGCTTTTTGGGGTTTTCAGCCCTGGCAGGCATGATTGTGGTTCTTTCTGGTCTGGACTGGAGATTGGTATGAGTGTATTCATTCTGGTCTGCCCACCTCACTCGAGGTGGTGTGCTGGATTTGGCACGCCGACAGTGTCATCATCATCTGTGTCATCACCGATACGGTTCGACTACTATGACTTCTTCACTGTCATCAGCGCCATCTCCGATGTCGACTTCGGTAGTCAGACAGTTCATAGCATCTGTCATTTCCACATCTGACACCTTAGGGGCTGTCATCACATTCTTTCGGCGGAAGCTATAACACTTCGTATTATCTTGTCTATAGCTTCACAGTTTCACGGTTGACATATGCGAGCGTAGCACCTTGACTTGTAGTGCTTCACTGTGTGTTTGTTTTCACAAGGGTGCAGATGGCGGGGTGCGGATGGCAAGATGCAGATGGCAAGGTGAAGATGGCAAGGTGCAGATGGCAAGGTGCAGATGGCAGAGTGCAATGTGTATGTACTATGCATAGTGAAGTACACAATGACCAACGCAACGTTAAGAAGGGGCAAAGAGCAGCGGGAACATGCATACCGGATACTCGCTTCACATCGGCTTCACGGTCGGGCGCCTTGTCATAGAAGATGGTATCTGCTTCCCAACCAGGGCGTAGTGCGGACCTTTGAAGCATTGGCGCCATGTACTCGAGTTTTTCGGAAGGCACCGCCGTGGCATTACAGAGCTCCCCAGTCTCTGTGTTATGAGAGGCCAAACCTAAGCAAGCGCAAGGGGCAAACCCACCCCGCACCCCCGCCTATCGATGCTCAAGGCAAGGGTGCAGATGGCAGGGTGCAGATGGCAGGGTGCAGATGGCAAGGTGCAGATGCCAAGGTGCAGATGGCAGGGTGTAGATGGCAGAGCGCGGATGGCAGGGTGCAAATGGCAGGGTGCACATGGCCGGGTGCGGATGGCGGGGTAGATGGCAGGATGCGGATGGCGGTGCAAATGGCAGGGTGCGGATGGCCGGTTGCACAGGCGGGGGTGCGGATGGCAGAGTGCAGATGGCAGAGTGCAGATGGCGGGGTGCAGATGGCAGGGTGCAGATGGTATGAGAGGCCAAACCTTTAGCTCCGCAAACAGGGGCGGCATAGTAGGATACATCATAGGAAGAGGATATCTTCGCCACAACACCTTGCAGCTCCCTACGCCTGAAAGTAGCGACACTCGCCAGTGCATCTTGTAGATGCTGAGATAAAATCTGTCGAGAGACGGGCTCATCCAAGCACAACTGAGCGGCAGTGGGAAATGGTGGCACGCGACATAAGTGGAGAACTTGGCGGAAAGCAGTTCCTGCCGCACATATTGCAGAGCAAGTCGTTGTGTAGGGGACATGTTGTCCCACAGACAGGCTATCTCCAACCAGTGCCTGCAAGTTATTTAGGGTTTTAGGGTTTAGAGTTGGAAAAATGTTTACAACTTGTGTCAATCTCTTCGTGACAAAAGGCAAACGTAAAGAGTTGAACGGAACTATCATGGAAGAGACATACCTCGAGGTGGTGTAGGTACTCCAAGCCCACGGAGTAGTATTCACCTTCCCGCTCCGTGAATGTCCTGATTGCAAGATTGTGTGCGGTGGTGGAGAATGTGGATGCTCCAATCTGGCGTGTCTGAAAAAGACGAAGAGCATGAGCACAACTACGGGTGAGCATCGTAGAAGAGAGGGACGCCGTAGATATGTCCATGTCAATCTCTTGTCGTAGGACCAGGGGCAGTTGCGAAAGCACGGCTGGGGCGTGGTCATAGGATGTGGTGCCACAGCAAGTCAAGCACACCCTATGAACGGAGGTTATGAAATCGAAGAAACCGTCTGCACGCAAGATGCGTGTGATGCCACCAACACCAAGATGGGTGACCCCCCAGTACTGAGCCTGAGGGTGTGGTTTGGGACAATTGGAGTTAGCACAAGGGAGAACGCCATTGGGTAAGAAAGGGCTTCGCATTCTGACGAGGTCCACGAGATATAGCTTGCAGCTGGATAGGGCGAATGTGAGGGCGATAGGCTTTGCCACTCCACCAGCACAAACTTTTGTCGGAGGCGGAATAGTGTAGTGGAGTTGATCCTCTGGGTCAAAGGGTAAGTCAAAGGTATTCCACTTTACTAAGAGATCGGACATCGTACCAACTACAAGATTAGGAACCAAGCGATTCTCGGGTCGGAACTTAGAGGTAGGTGTAGCTTGATTCTGAGGTGGGTTGTGAACACCAAAAGCCTCGTGTATCGCTGAGGAGGTGGCTTGATCTGGCTGAGGAAGGAATAAGAATTCGGTTAGCTCAACTGACTCAATGAGCGCAGCAACCACCTCCACTACTCCAATATGAAGCTCATCATACGAGTGGGAGTGTGCCAGGGGCACGACGACAGATGCTCGGAGATATGTTTTTGATTGAACGTGCAAAGGTACACAATTCGGATTTTTATAATATACTGGATCAGGGCCAGATTGAGGTACAAACGATAATTCGGTTCCGAGTTCTGAAGGCTAAACACTTCTCAAGTGCTCTACTTATTCACTCGTCACTCAGGTTGCAGGGTCAACCACTCGAGAGCCGATGTCACACTTCGGCTCAACGTTCAGTTCTCGATCCGATCTCATTTCTAATTCCGATTCGTCATTCTCGATTCAGATGTTATGCCAACAGGCTGACACGATGACTGCCCCACAGTACTGTCATACTACTGTACTGTCATACTGTCATACTGTCATAGCGTCATACTGTCATACTGTCATAACCTTAATATCTGATATTCGATTTCATTGTCTTTTCAACCCCGATGCGAATCTGACCATTCTTCGAGGGTCTGACTGAGTTCCACGATGACACCCCCCACAGTACTGTCATACTACTATAGTGTCATACTGTCATACTGTCATAGTGTCATAGTGTCATACTGTCATACCCCGGACATCTGGTATTCATTCTCATCGTGATTTCAAGCCCAATCTCACTGTCATCGTGCCAATCCCAGATTACCCCCGATGACACACATACGGACGCATAGACATATCGGCTCACGCTGTGCCTCCGGGCACAACTCTCCCCCCCTTAGGAGTGGTCTACCTCCTGGGATCACTCCGCTAAGGTACCCATCTAAGTTCCAGTTCTTAGGTTCTCTGGTTCCTTGCTGTTTCCAGTTCTTAGGTTCTCTGGTTCCTCTTCGAGCATAGTTCGCCTGCCGCTACCAGGGCACCACTTTCAAGAAGAAGGGTGCCACTTGGAATCTAAAGCGGGTCTTCAGTGTCGCGGAGGCGTAAATGTCGGAAAAGTTGTCGTAGCAGAGTGCTGGCACGGGTATACACTCGCAGATCGACCTGCTCCAGTCTGCTGCGGGTGAGGTCCAAGCTGAGCAGTCTCTGGGTGAGCACCGGTTGCCCATCTGCACGCACACGGTGTTGAAGTAGTACAGCGTAGCAGGGGCGAGGGTGGTGCTGAGTTCGTCCATATGCAGGTGGGTTTCATGTACTGCGTACCATACATGCAGTAGGTACACACCAGCGGTGGGGGAAGTTGGCGCATCATAGGGCGAAGCCGTAGCGCGTTAGGGAAGCGACCTCTGGGGTTTTCCATGAACCAATATTTTGGCTCTAGGTAGTCAATGATCTGCAATGCTCGTCGTACGATTTTGTCAGCCTGGGGAAGGTCAGGGGGTCCACCAGTGGTGCGCGCTTGACTGTACTGCCTGCAGGGGGACTTGCCCAAATAACATCGAAGAATCCAGGCGGGTATTGCTTGTAGTCCCATTGCAGGATGTCACACACATGAGTGGGTTGCCAGATATGCCCGGAGTCGAGGGTCACCACTGAGGCGGAGGGGAAGCAATTTAGGAATTCCCGTTCTACTGAGCCAGTACCGCTGAAGAGTACGAGAATCCTGGGCGTGCGGGTTGTCTTTGCCTGTATTGCCAGCAGCTCTGTCACCAGTGCCAACGACCCATCTTCCACGCGCTCCTGGCGTTCCCACGGCAGGGGGATATCATCTTCCATCTGTTCGAGCTGGTCCAGTTCATCGCAGGGATTGGTGATGAGGTGGGCCAGTGTCATTCCGGCTTGAGCGGAGTGGCGGCCACGCTGCTCGCGTCGCCGAGTGGCTTCGTCGCGGACTTGCGCTTCCATGTGCAGTCTCGCTTGCTCGAATTCACGAAGTTGTTGAAGTGGACTTCCGCGTTCAAGTTTGTCACGCGTCCTCCATTGGTCGTGAGCTTTGGAGTAGCCAGTCCAGCGAACCTTCCACTCTTCCACCTCCTTTCCTCGAACAGACCGCACTCGACGTGCGAGGATACGCTCAACGTGTGCTTCCTTCTGACCGTCTACTACCACCTCTTCAGGTACTGCTAGGTGATCGCGTGCGGCAAAAGCATCTTGACCGCTGGTGTACGGTTTGAGGCGATGTTGAGCGAACACGTCGTGAATCCGCCAGTGAGGAGGGAGGCGTAGGCGGTAGGCTACTGGAGCTCCTCTGTCGGCCTCGGGCATGGTCATCTGTATATCGCTGAAGAAGCGTTCGGTCACAGGAACTGGTCCATGCCAGCGCTTGGTCAGTTTCCTACAGATGGAGCGATCCATCACCTTCTCCGTAAGGTGTTTCGCCTCTATCCAGACCAGATCTCCAACAGCATACTCCCGCTGCCCGTGTCTGCGATCAAACTGTTCGCGCTGTCGCTGTTGAGCCAGCTCCAACCGCTGCCTGGCGTCCCGCAGCTGCGACGAAAATTTCACAGCCACTTCGTGTGCGGTGCCTACTCCCCCAGTTCGTCGTCCGGCGGTGGACTGCGCGGCCTCCAGGAAAAGATCCAACTGCGACAGCGGCGAGAACCCGAACACCAGTTCAAACGGCGTGAAGCCAGTAGATTCACTCCTGGAGTCATTGATCGCGAACTCCACGTTAGTGGTGAACAGATCCCAGTCCTCCACATTGGCGTCAACAAAGGACCTGAGCATGTCCTCAATAACTCTGTTGCTGTGTTCCGCCTGGCCGTCAGACCGAGGGTTGTACGGCGTGGTACGAGCCACTTTCACACCCATCAGTCTCATGAGTTCCTGCCAGAAAGCATCTTGAAACCGCGGGTCACGATCAGAGACAATCTTCATAGGCGCGCCATGTAAGCGCCACACCGAGTCAAAGTAGATTCTGGCCACCACAGCTGCAGAGCTGTCGCCAAAGTTCATCGGTACAACGTGGACCATCTTCGTCAGCTTGCAGGTGAAGGCCACGAAAGCATCATTGCCCCTCTCCGATACCGGCAGGCCGGTGACGAAGTCCACCGCGACATCCTGCCATGGCCTGTTCGGGATGCTGTGAGGGTTTAGCAACCCATCCGGGTAAGTTCCCCGCGGTCTCACTGATTGGCACACTGCGCAGGATGTAACCCAGGTGCCCACATCTTCCGCGGCACCACGCCAATAGAAGCGTCGCAGCACCCTCTCCAGAGTCTTGTCTCGCCCAGTATGGCCTGAGGACAATGACTCATGAGCATGGCGAATCACTACTTCTCGAAGTGGAGAGTCCTCCCCCAGCACCAGCTGATATCTCCCTGCTGCGGTCCTCCAAACCACTTCACCCACCAGCCTGAAGTCCTGTAGGCATTGGTGTGGTGCTGCCTTCACTTTCTATCGCAGCGAACGGAGTGTCCCCTCTCGGGTGTACTCCGCTTTCAACGCACGCAGGAACTTTGAGTCCGACTGCTGGGAGGTTGCGTCTCTGAAAGCTGCTGCCTCACCTGTCCTTATCACAGCGGGGGCCGTTCGCGGGTGCCTCACGCGTGCCGGCTGTGGTTTGGCGGAAGGGGCGTGTACTATCAGAACAGGCCAACGAAGGTCGAAGGCCTTCCCATCTGGGTTCTCGAAGAACTGATTGGGCTCGCCCTTATCATCGTGAGTAGGGATGACCTCCACGATCTGCATATTGGCCTTTCTGAAAAGTTTGCGCCACGCGGGGAGCTTGGACTGGTGATCTGGTAGAACGAAGACTGCTGAGGTGTTTTCTGGGTCTGCCTTCCATTCTGCGATATACTTGTTCAAAATCGCCTCCACGTAATGTGCTTGGAGTTATATGGAGGGTTACACCAAACCCGAAGGCCCCTCCATTTCTCTGAAAGGCAGTCTGTCCAGAATCTATCCGCCTGTCTGTTGCGGCCGCCAAAGTCACAACAGGCGTCCACATCGAAGGGTCCAAACTTCTCGGCGTACTTCGAGGAGTACTCTGCTCGGACACGCCAATTCTGTGAGTCTTCGGGGGGAGTCTGCCGTTTCTGCGGGTGAAGGGCCGGGGATGGAGCTGACTTCTGGGGCGCCTGCTGCGGGGGTGGTGAACTCTGCACCTTCTCAGTGGGCGCCTCCGATGCGTCAGCTCGTGATGGCGTTCGCGTCTTCGGTGACGCCAACTGTGGAGGCGCTGGGGTCGTAGAGGCTCTTCCAGCACGTGACATGCTCCTCGTTATCCTTATCTGAGGTGGAGCTCTGTCAGGGGTTTGGTGTGGAGCTTCTGTCGGCTTCGCGCTATCAGCTTCAGGCCAGTCAGGCATGTCGAAGTCGAGGTGATCCTCCTTCATTCCCTTATAGAGCTTCGGATTAACGAGAGCGATGGTCTCCCCCATGTCCATGGCCTGTTCCGCCACGGAGAGGGTCTCCACTGCTGAGAGCCAACAGTCAACCGTCTGAGCCCAGTGGGGATGAGCTGCGGGTGGTGAGCTGGAGAAACATTCAGACTCCAGCGTTGCCAGAGGGTCTTTCGGCAGGTCTGAGGTGGGGTCGATCACTCCTGCCTCCTTCAACCCCTCGCGAACGTCCTTGTCTTTGAAGTCGGGTCTCCTGGACAGGGCGTCTGGTACCAGCAGCAGCGCTCCCTTGATATACTCCATTCTCGGGACTCCCACCTCTACCAGATCCATGTACCAGCGCGCCTGTCTGCGGCTAAGCTCTCTGCCAGGTTCCATCAGCCATTCAAGGGGGCGGTGATCACCCTGGATGCGGAAGTTGGTGAAGATGAGGTAATGCCGCCAGGTGACGGTGGTACAGTGGTGTAGAGCACCTAGCTCACGCTCGCCGGTGTGGTAATTCTGCTCGGCGGCTGAGAACTGGCGGCTCTCGTATGCTATCACGCGCAGCCCAAGACCATCTCCATTGTCTTGCATAAGTACTCCCCCAAGAGCGATGCCGCTAGCATCCGTCTGCACCACGAAAGGCGCTGTGCCGTCTGCGGCACCCTTAATGTTGGGCAAGGCGAGCACTGGCGCTGATGTGAGGGCCTTCTTCAGCTCCTCGAAGGCCCACTGCTGCATGGGACCCCACTCCCAGGGTACGTCCGACTTGGTCAACCGGGTGAGGGGCTGAGCGATCTCGGAGAAGCAGTGGATGAACCTGCGGTAATACCCCGCTAGGCCCAAGAACTGCCTGACGTGGGTAACCGTCTCCAGCTCGGGCCAGTCCCTCACTGCAGCCACCTTGTCGTGTTGGGGTCTGCAGCCATCTGCGGAGATACAGTGGCCAAGGAACCGTAAGGATTTCTTCAACAGTTGGCACTTGGACCTCTTGAGGAAGACGCCCTTCTCCCTGCATGTCAGGAGCAGTTGTTTGACGTGCTCGTAGTGCTCTGCAGCGGTGTTGCTGAAGACGACCACATCGTCGATGAAGATCCGGACAAATGGGAGATGGCCCAAGGCCCGCTGCATCCGTCGCTGGTACTGAGATGGTGAATTCTGCAGCCCCTGCGGCATGACCAACCACTCATATGACCCCATCTGGGTGGTGAAGGCGGTCTTCTCGACATCTCCTGGTGCCATCGGTACTTGCCAGAAGCCATCCACCGCGTCGAACGAAGAGAAGAACTTCGCACCCTGCATCTCGTCGAACATCATCTGGATGTCTGGGAGAGGATACTTGTCCTTAACTGTCTGGCGGTTGAGGAGCCGGTAATCGATCACCAGTCGCAGCTCCTTGGGGTTCCCGGGTTTAGGGACCATCAAACAGGGAGCTGCATAAGGGCTGGAAGAGGGTCGGATGTAGCCCTTGGACATCAGAGTCTCCACGCGTTCTCGAAGTTGGCGGAGTTCCTCTGCGGACTTCTTGTAGATGCGCTGGCAGGGAGGTCCCTTCTTGCTCAGCTCAGGGTCCAGGTTAATGTTGGCTTCATCTTGGGGGTCATGTCTGAGTCCATCGATGTTCGGTAGGGCAGTCGTCATCTCCTTCTTGTACTCCTCACCCCAGAAGTCCTGAAACTTGAGGGTCCACTCAGGGCTCACTTCTGCATCTTCAGTATCCGCAGCGGGTTCGGCGTTCTCAGAGTCGATAGCCGTGGCTGCAAAGGCAGAAGCAGTATCGTCGGGGGACTTCTCGGCCACCATGAGCCAGGCGGGCTGTATCTCCGGGTCGTCATTGCCGCGTAGCTTCTGCGTCTCCGCATACACCAGGTACTTCTTCAGCTGGGCAGGGGTCAGGAACACCTCATCCACCAATCCCGCGCAGGCCGTGCCCTTCGGAGACCTGTCCCCAGATGCTTTCCCAGGAGAACAGCCTGTGATGGTGACGCGGTCCCCAATCTTGCCACCGCGGGACTTCCTGAGGAAGGAGACGGAGCCATTCCCTTCATAGCCCAGAGTGACAGGAGAGTGACTGCGCAGCCACCTTCCGCCGAGGATAACATCCACCTGTATGCCCAGTGGCAGGATCCGGAGGGCAAGGGCGTTCTCCGTATAGGTGCCCGTGGTGGTGTGCGTGTTGAACTTGGCGTACGCGGTGGCGCCAGTGATCTTCACAGATCCATCCGCCAGAGTGACTCGCATCTCGGAACCGGCTCGTGTTGTGAGGCCACATCGCTTAGCGCTCTGCTCCGAGATGAAGTTGTCAGAGGCCCCCGAGTCAATCAACACCTTGACCGTGTGCCCTCTGAGGGTTGCGTAGAATACCAGCAGTAGCGGTCCTTCTTCGTCATGTGCCGCTGCGAGGGTACCCTCGATGTCGGTCTTCCACTGAACTCCCCCATCTGTGCGTATGCTTTTGCACTTGAGGTTGGGGAGGAGGTTGTCCGAGGCCTCGCGGCATTCTTCCAGCGTTTGCCTACACGCGGCGTAGAACTCCTCATCCAGCAAATCAACATCTTCAGGCGGATGACTGACGAGGTTGTCTGCACTCGCCGTCAGCAGGGTGCCCGCTGAGGTGCATTCGCTCGAGGTGGGGCTGACATGAGTGGTGTCGCTGGTGGTAGGGCTCACATGGGTGGTGTCACTGGTAGTAGGGCTCACATGTGTAGTGCCACTGGTGGTAGGGCTAACATGGGTAGTGCCGCTTACTGTGGGGCTCACGTGGGTAGCGACACTATTGGTGAGACTGCCATGGGTGAGAGGATCCTCGTCATGCTGAGGGCTGCCAGCAGAGGAGTTGTGGGCGAGCTGGTGGGAGCTCTGGTGGTCAGTTCTCGTCTGAGGGGTCCCAGCTGCTGCCATCTGCTGGGTGAAGCAGAGCGAGTTGACCGAGGACTCCTCTTCCATCACCTCGGGGTCTTCAGCGATGGGGTGGCTGTCGAGACAGGGTGGCGCTTCATCCGCTTCATGCGTTTTGACGGTGGTCATCTGCTGGGTGAAGCAAAGCGAACTGGGTGCGGAGGTCTCCTCCGCCTCTGAGCAGTAGGATGAACCTTCGGGGTTTCCTCCCGGAGTGGCCGGCGCGTTATCATGGTGCGAAGATGTGGTCTCTGCTGTGGGCTCGGCCAGTGAGGATGATGGAGGGGATGCTCCCAAGGGGCTGGGACCCAGCTTCCTCATCTTGTACTGGTGTACTGCGTGCAGACTGCACCAGGCACCAGGTAAACCCACATCTCCCGCTGTCCCCGGTATCGTGCCCACTTCAGTGTCCAGGGTGCAGAGGGATGTCGAAGACCTCGCTGCTGCTCTTCGTGCGCCCTCCTTTTCCCACAGCCTGCTACCTGGGGAAGAGTCTGGACTCGAAGTGGCGATTGCCTTTTGCTGCTCGGCAGGCGACAGCTCTCTCCAAGCCACGTAGAGGTCGTGGGAGCTGGTGTTAGAGGATTCGGGGACTTGCTGGCGACCGTCGTGTGAAAGGAGGTGCCACAATGCTATGCGCTGATGGCCTTCCTTGCGATCTTGAGGTTCGCGGGCAATGCGTATCCTCTCTGCCAGCTGGTTGGCGCGGTTCACGCGTTCCTTTGGCGATCGACTCCCAGAGTGTACGCGGCTGCGGACGCGCTCCGACATTTTATCCACCAGGTCCTTGGCAGCCTCTGGGGACTTGCGCAGAGCTCTGCGGACCTTCTGCATGGCGACTTCGAGGGGGAGGGAGTACAGATCTCTCTTCCAGTGCCACGCAGTTAGCCTTTTCCGTGGGTCTGCGAGGTTGGACTGATAGATGGGCAGCGGTAGGACAACACGCGGTCGGGGGCGAAGGTCGCGGGGCTCTCCGCGGTTGTTGCCCATAATGGGGGGTCTGTGCCGGGGAAGTCGCCGTCCCCTCCGACCCTCGATCCTCGCTTGTGTATAAGCGGGACCGTCATCAAGAGGTAGCGACGGCTCATCGAAGGGGGTGCTTCCTGCGAGAGGGTGGCTGGACAAGTCATCCCTCGGCGGCGATGGGGCACCAGCTGAGCGGTAGGTGCGTCGCAAGCGGGTCCCAGAGGTGAAGGCCACACTCTTGGGGTGGGGACGTTGGCCCCAAGGGTCTCTGCGTCCTCGGGCGCGACGGGGTTCCACTGGTTCTGACCGCTTCTCCAGGGCGGAGAGGGTCTGATCATCAGGGCAAGACCTCACTTCCCCGAAGGGCAGGGTCTGGGGCTGGCCGCCGGCCAGTCATTCATCGCTCTCCACCAGGGGAAGGCCGTCACCCTCCACAAGCTCGATGCCCGCAAGGGCCGCCAGGGTCTGGTAGCTCTGCTCGTCCTCACAGGTAGCGAGAGCCAGGACCTCCTCGGAGAACTCTTCTGGGACGCCATCCACCGAGGAGATGTCCTCCTGCTGCTCGATGGCCCAAACGACGGCGGCTACATACCCAGGGGAGTTCGCCAGTCGAGCGGGTGCATTGGCCCTCCACTCCTTGAGCTTAGCCTCGTCCGTACAGTTACGGACGATGTGCTCCGCAGAGCCGCAGGCGAAGCACCGGCGGACTTTCGGAGCATCGGGGCGGGAGAGGCCAGGTGGTGGTGGCAAAGGAGTCACTGCCGCGGCGACGGTGGTGGCAGGCCCGTTCTCCAGCATGGCAAGAGCTGGGCGGTTCGAAGAGGGGGTACGCCTGTAGAAGGGGGTGCGAGGTGGTGGGTTAGCGAAGGAAACGGCACGGGGAGGACGGTCTTGAGAGCGTCTCTGAGCCGCCTCCGTGTCAATGTCGCTCTCCACCTCCTCAGCAACCCTACTTCCCGAATCTTCAACAAGGCGTTGTGGGTGCCTGGGATGTCGTCAGCGACGGCCTTCCTCTCCCACTCTTCTGGTTTGGAGACATCCAAGTGGATGGCTCTCAGGCGCCGCATCACCTTGGGTGCATATTTCAGCCCCCGCCGGTACGTGGAGAGCATCGACAAGTTGGTCATCTCCACGCAATTTGGGACTCTGCCGGCCAAGAAGTTGCCGGAGGCCATGCGGGTCTCCAGTCGCGAGAAATACTCCGCCGCGGTCTCGCTCACCGCCTGCTTCAGGGCAATGGCCTCGCCGTGTGCGTTCTCCAGGTAGGCCTGCGTCAGAGAGCACACCGCCAGATCGCTGAAGAACACGTCCAGGTCCCCGTAGCGGTGGTGCCAAGCTTGCTCGGACCCAAAGGTCCCCGCCGCGCGCTCCAAGAACTTTCTCTGCTGGTCTTGAAGAGTGTACTCCTTGAAGCTCCAAAGAAGGCTTGACACACTCGCCTGGTACTCTGATACTGATGGCGTACAACTGGGAGTGGTCAGTGCTTCGATCACGATGGCCTCCTGGAACACCTTCCGCACCATGTGGGAGTAGTGCTCCAACTGCGTCAGGAGGCCCTCCTTGTCGGCCGATTTTGTGTCGGACGCGGAGCGGGGGAACCTGGTGACGCTCTTGACCAGCTTTAGCACCATCTCTTTGGTCTTGTGCTCCAGGCGGACCTCGTCTGGAGATGCTCGCAGGTTAGTGCCCTGCGGCAGACGGACGATGCCTGGAACAAAGGGGGTGGCGCTGGGAGAGAGCACGGGGTTTGCAGCGGCGGTAGAGTGAACGGGGTTCACGGCAGCGGCAGGGTGAACGGGGTTTGCGGCGGCGGAATGGGGAAAACGGGCAGGGGGTGGTGGTCCCGGGGCATGCGCGGGCGGAGGCGCAGGCGCGGGATTTGTGGGGACTGCGGTCGGAGTGGGCGGTAATGTAGGGGCTGATGGTGGTGCGGGGAGTGGAAGAGGTGTATGGAAGGGCAGGGGTGTGGATGGTTGTGCGGCCACCACGCTCATGCTCCGGTACCAATCGGAGTTGCTGACCTCCGACCGCGCGGCGAGCCCGTCCTGATCGAAGTTCTGCATCTCCGACTCCCGCGCAGTAGCAGGGATCCACTCCCATACTGGCTGCCCCATGCTGGTAGACCGCACATTGGCCGCGGCTGGGTCCCCCATTGCCATATCCATGACCTCGCGGTCGACCATGAGGACCCAGGTCTCCACACGAGGGTTGGTAAGGGGTAGGGGTGCATGGTGTAGCCGGCCCCCCATGCGCGCATATGCAGTCAGCGGCGCTCCCAGCAGGTGCATGATCCTGAACAAGATGGCGTCGCCCTGCACCCCAGCCCGGCGGCGTTCGTCCCATGGTAGGGAGACGGTTGCCGCGCCTCGCACCCCAGCTGACTGATGCACCCACAATGACCCACCATCGTGGGTGACGAAGAGGGCTCTGACCTCTGGGTACTGAGGGTAGGAGGGCTCTGGTGCGGGATCGTCAGGGGGATCCTGAGGTGGATCACTAGGGGGGGCTGGTGGCGAGTCGCTTGGACTGGAGTCTCTGGGCTCTGAGTCGGGATTGCCACCGCCGTGCACCACCGTCTCCATCGACTGCCGCCGGCGGGCCACCATCATGTTATGGGGATTTGGCCGGCCCTGAGTGGGAGGTTCGGCGGGAGCGGTCTCAGCGGCGGTCTGAGGCACAGGAGGGGTTACGCTGGCGGCAGCGTCTGCCTCGTGTAGATGGTCCGCCGTCGGGCCCTGTGCGCTGCCCTGAGGGTCGCCTGGTGGTGAGACTCCTGCCGATGTCGTCGCACCAGGCAGCGCGAGTCCTCTCGAGAGCACCGCGGAGATGTCCAGGGCCTGTACTGCCGCTAGGACTTCTCTGCGAATGTGTTCACTTCGGCTGCTCGCGTCCGAGTCAGAGCCGGACCTGTGGGCGGCCCTCCGCCTGCGCTCAGCCCGTGCCTGCGTGCTTCGGCTGCCTCTGGTCCCCGTGCTGGTGCGGCTGATGTCCGTGCCGGAGTCGGGGTCAGAGTGATCAGGTGCGTGGCTTGGACCTGGGAGATGCTTGCCATGTGTCGCAGGGCCCGAAGATGCCCTTCGGGAACGCCGACGCCGGCGAGTCTCTGAGGTTGTCGCCACCGCGGGAAGGTGACGCACCAAGAGCTGGGTACCGCCCAAGACGTTATGCTGAACCCCGCTGTCAAGGGGTACCTGCAGAGGGTCCGGCAGGGCCGCGGCGCCGATGCTGATGAAGTGCTGCAGCGATGAGGGATCCGCGCCTGAGTCATGAAGCGCGGAGGTGGCTGGTGCCAGCTGATGGGGCTGCTGTGGTCGATGTTGCGGCTGTTGTTGCTGCTGCTGCTGCTGCTGCTGTTGCTGCTGTAGCTGCTGCTGCTGTAACTGCTGCTGCTGTAACTGCTGCTGCATCGGTTCCAGTGGCTGCTGTTGAAGCCACTGCTGTTGCTGCTGCTGGTACGCGAGCCACTGCTGCTGCTGCTGTAGCTGTTGTTGGAACGGTGTGGGATATGCGCCCACGGGGTGATGGGTTCCCAGTGTGAACGGCACTGGTGATACTCCCCCAGCGAGGGGCGCTGATTGGGGCAATACCCAATTGACGCCGTTCCATACAGCCTGTGCGGGGGTGCCATCCGGCATAGTATAAGGGCGGGGCACCGCTGTGTAGGGCATGGTGGTGCCTGGGTGTGGAATGGGGTGAGCGGAAGCATATGTGGTGGGTGATGGGAAGGTTATGGGAGAGAACAGAGTGTGGTGTAGCTGCTCTGCGCTGACACTCATGCTGGGAAATGCCTCTGATGTCTGCTGTGACATCCTGATTACTGAGCTGGTTGAGATCAAGGACTGGGTGTGGCAATAGCCACAGGTGAGCAAAGTGTGGAGTGCTCGCCTTTTGTTATTTAGTTAGTCTCGTCCTCTTCGATGTCGCTCGCTGGAGGCGAAGGGGCGGGACTTCCAGGTGGAGATGGGGGTACCCAATCAGCGCCAAGGAGGACCCAAGGGGGGGCGTCGATCACTTGTATTGCCTGGAGATGCCACACGTGGTCGTAGTGTACTGGTGGGATAGCCAGCGTGACTATATCCAGGCGCTCAGTTCTCCTCCTCGTCGTCAGAGGAAGAGGGGGAAGGAGGACCGCTCCAAGGACCGCTCTGCCAGAAGGCGCCTGCCGGTGGGTAGGTGGGGTCTGGAGGGAATACCCACTTGATGGGTCCTTGCTTCCACCACGCTCTTCTGTATTCTTCTGGCGAAGGGGGTACTGCCATACACCGGCGAACTCAAAAATTCGCCAGGGCTCCGCGACACAGATTTCAAGTGCCTATGTATGCAGGCAGGGGTCAAGGAACTGCAACCAGAAAGCTCAGCAAGGTCCCAGAAAGCTCAGCAAGGTCCCAGAAGGTAGCCGGACTTCGTACACTCCCAAAATATTCCAGCCAGAGGGTAAACCAGAGGTGTCCAGAAACTGTCCAGAAACTGTCCAGAAGCCACTAAAAGCGCTACTTTGAGGGGTTTTCCCAGCTGCTGGTGGCCGTGAGGGCGGTATTGGGGGGTTCTAGGGTGTCCTATGGGGTCTGGGGAAGGAGTTTTTGGTGGTGGGGGCTACTGTGGAAGGTTTGGGGGTAGGCTGAAAACGGGCTAAAACGGCTATTTTGGGCTGTTTTTGGCTGTTTTTCGCCCAGATAGCCGGAAGTGCAGCTCTCCCCCTGTATTACAACGGAAGTTACAAAAGGCCCGTGGGCGAGTTGCGCAGAGGCGAAATCGCAGCACGCTGATACCAAATGTGCCAGGGGCACGACGACAGATGCTCGGAGATATGTTTTTGATTGAACGTGCAAAGGTACACAATTCGGATTTTTATAATATACTGGATCAGGGCCAGATTGAGGTACAAACGATAATTCGGTTCCGAGTTCTGAAGGCTAAACACTTCTCAAGTGCTCTACTTATTCACTCGTCACTCAGGTTGCAGGGTCAACCACTCGAGAGCCGATGTCACACTTCGGCTCAACGTTCAGTTCCCGATCCGATCTCATTTCTAATTCCGATTCGTCATTCTCGATTCAGATGTTATGCCGACAGGCTGACACGATGACTGCCCCACAGTACTGTCATACTACTGTACTGTCATACTGTCATACTGTCATAGCGTCATACTGTCATACTGTCATAACCTTAATATCTGATATTCGATTTCATTGTCTTTTCAACCCCGATGCGAATCTGACCATTCTTCGAGGGTCTGACTGAGTTCCACGATGACACCCCCCACAGTACTGTCATACTACTATAGTGTCATACTGTCATACTGTCATAGTGTCATACTGTCATACCCCGGACATCTGGTATTCATTCTCATCGTGATTTCAAGCCCAATCTCACTGTCATCGTGCCAATCCCAGATTACCCCCGATGATACACATACGGACGCATAGACATATCGGCTCACGCTGTGCCTCCGGGCACAGGGAGAAAGCTTGGTGGAATCGTGGGGGCCGAGATGGTGGGGTCTGCTGCAAGGTTGGGAGGCAGAGTGAGGAATCGGGGGTGTAATGTGACCACTGCATTCTGAAATAGGCGTTGAACATCAGCCACAGACCAAGAGGTTAATTTCAGGCGAGGTTGAGCGCTCAAATCTGGAAGACCTCGCTGAATAGCTGTTGTGTATCGCGTAGATAGGAAAGTGTCTAATTCAGAGCGAGTCGGCTGTTTCCATTTGCCGGCATCTGGGGGAAGAAGAACAAGAGGAGTGGTGGAAGGAGGGTTGCCATTGCTCCCACTCTCTTTGGAGGTTGCTAGCGCTTCTGAATTGATAGTGGAGAGCCATGCTTGCGAACCATGGCGCTTGCAATGAACCCAAGATCTGTTGTGGGCTTTGTTACAGTGGCGACCTTCTCTATCCGCCTTGCATTTCACACAACCTAGCAAACCTCGAGATGCTGCTTTGATAGTAGCTGTTCTGACTGATTTCTTGTAAGCCTCATTGATCTTGAAGCGCCTATCGCGCACGGATGCGACTCCCATGGCTAATAGAACAATGCCGGAGTTTCACATGACCCCACGGAGCGGAGCGTTTACACGAATACACCCTACGCAAACACACGAAGGCACACTCAAACAAAAAGCGAACCTCGGTATCAAAAACGAGGTTAATGTTCGAAAATTTTAAAAAAAACATATGGTCCAGGCTCACCGTGAAGACCTATTGTGCCTCGCGGGCTCGGAAGAGACCAGACCTGCTGGAAACGTCGAGTTTTCACTGTACCCTAGCTTCTCCCAGAATGAAAGTTGATGACACTGTCATCAACGTAGCCTGTCGTGGGCTCAGAATTTTCCGGGACCGGTCGAACGACTGTGACACATGACTTATGACGCAATGACATGGGGATTAAAAGTTAATCCCCCGACATGTACGCATGACGGTTGAACATCCCTCGCCATAATATAAAGACAAACACGCGACCCGGCGGAGCGAGGGGGGCTATAGGGCTCTAATGACCAAAAACACCGGATTTTTCAATGAGGGGGACAATCTATGAGTATTGCACATAATGACTACGATGACGGCGACAGATCTATAATTATCGCCACTGGAAAACAGTTCTTTCTAGACGTTATGTGACACGCCTACACTATGGGACCCCCCTATCTACCCTAGCTAAACCATAATCACATTTGAAATCAGCAAGAGCTAATCTGAGAAGGGTATTTTCAGTACACTAAAACGAATCTTATTATTGAACACACTATAATCTGCATTAAAGCTTGACACTCTACCCTGAACATTCGAAAAGTAACGAAGCACCAAAATCATCAGTGTAACTCAAAAACACAGCACCCCTGAGGGTGGGGGGAGGGAATAAACCCTTTCTCAAACAGTCAAAAACTTGTGAGGCCGAACTCACACTGGGTTCGAAACCTTATTCCCTCCGCTACGGCCTGTCACATAACCAGAGTTATGTGACACAGCACCTCTCGTTCCACTCGTTGCACTGTGACACATAACATCCAGTTATGTGACACGCCTACACTATGGGACCCCCTATCTACCCTAGCTAAACCATAATCACATTTGAAATCAGCAAGAACTAATCTGAGACAAAACAAAGATCAAACGAGTCCGATCATCACGTACCAACAAGCATTTGAAACGTTCATTGAACATACACTCGTAACAATTATGAATCCATCATTACACAAGCCGGGCTTACTTGCCCCTTCTCGACCGAGCCTTCAGGCTATCCTCTTATGCTTGTACACAACGATTGAACAACGAAATTACGTACAGTACCACTACTTGTCTCTTCGAGTTAGCATTAAGCTTAACTACTGCGAAGGGCATTAAGCCTCTTCTACTCGCGAGTGGCGATAAGCCTGTCACTAGAAGCAACATTCATTCTTCCGATTTTCCGAACTCCGTCGGTCAAGCTCAATATAAGCCTTTGCCTCCTTTCCCTTTTCCTTTTACCACATTCGGGCAAGCTGGAGAAATATGATATGGCGAGCCACAGTTAAAACAAATTCTGCCTTGATTCGGAACATACACAGAGTTGTTGCGCCCTCCATAAGGCTGCACTACTTTCGCGTGCCTCTCTGCCACAACCTTTCTGCTCTTTTTGAGCCTCTTCTCTTGATCTTCCGTGACTGCTACGGATTCTCCTGCAAATTCAACTGCAACAGGCCAACCGTAGGTAAACGCTATGTCTACTAATTGTGCCTGTTCTGCCGCCCAAGTCATACCCCCTTCGAGGGTGGTTGCTGCCTGCTTTAATTTTGTGAATTCCGCATCGGTCACTTTCTCCACGAACTGTGGATCCTCGATCAACTCTTTAAGCGAGATACTCGCCTCGAAGAAAACTGAATCTGCTTTGTCCACATTCTCAAACTGCCGCTTACAAGACAGATCCTCTGCCTTCGCACCACCCGCTTTTGAGTGAACGAAACCGCCAGAGGTCCACGACACTGGACGTTGCAAGATGCGCTTCTAAGGCTTTTGAGCCACTGCTTGGAACACTGCCTCCAACTTTCCGTCATTTAGTTTTGCCCTGCTTCGTTGCTCCTCTACTAGATCCTTCAAGAAATTTTGTATTTGCTTATCGCGCTCGGACAAATCCGGGATAACTTCATTTAACTTGAGTGCGTAAGCCGCATACTCATCTGACGCTTTCAACCTAGCAATCTTGTCTGCCAATTCTGTATCCGAAAATTGGTCCATAGCTGAAACTCAACAAATACCGTAAAATACTCGAACTGTAACAATAAACTGTAATAATAAACCCTTTCTCAAACAGTCAAAAACTTGTGAGGCCGAACTCACACTGGGTTCGAAACCTTATTCCCTCCGCTACGGCCTGTCACATAACCAGAGTTATGTGACACAGCACCTCTCGTTCCACTCGTTGCACTCGACTGTGACACATAACATCCAGATTTCTGTTAACTGTACGATTTCTTGAGTTTAGAGTAAGAGTTGTGAGCCTTGCGACGAATCGCGCTCAGCCACGCTGGCGCATAAACGCATAAACTTTGCAACAGGACAACAATCTGAATCTGATGATGATGGTGAAAGCCCTCCGATGTCCGATACGATGAATCCGAATCATCGGATCGCATGCTTGGCCACGCGAGACGCGACGGGCCAGTCAGTGGAGTGCTATCGTATCATGCTAGCTAAGCTGCTCGGCCTGGCTTGTTCTTCTAACATCAATCGAATGATCAAACATGTGATGCGGCACCAACCTGAACCTCTTGCTCTGTGACCAGAACCTCTGAGACCTGACGCTCGGCTGAGCTCCCGCTCCCGACAGACGAGAGTTCAAGTGGACGATTTCTCAACCGATAGGCGCGCAGTATCCACTATAGGAGATGTAAAAAGCAAAAGTGACAAGTGCCCCCAGGATTTGTTCCCATGATGCTGCACTTCCGAAGTAATATGCAGTCAAAACCTACCCAGCAGACCGCTTGCTTCAGATTCCTATCAAGATTCTCGACATCCTGACACTTCGTGACATGCAGGCGCCAGTGTCGCACTCTTCATGTAGTTTGGGATCTGGTATATCGCACGACAAAATCACACGACTTTTTTGGCTGTAATTTTCCTGGTAATTATCGACGGCCTTGCCCTGTTCATAACCCCAGTCCCCATACAACGACTGACTCGGTTCTCCAAGTGCTTCCCTTGCGCCTTTACGGCATAGGGATGTGAGAGCGTGTTCATATGCTCGATATCATGGAGGGGTTTCTGTTTATTTCAATATACAGAATAGAATCAGAATAAAATGCTGTTTCATCACCTTATTGGCTTTTGCATCGTCCACAGCAGTGCGGTAGCTTGTTTGTCGAAGGGTACAACTTCGCGCATCTTAGCGATCGCCTGATGCTTTATGCTTCACTTCAAGCTAGTCGGCCGATCGCAGTTCAGCGCTAAATGCGTCATGGCCTGCATTCTGGCGTTGTTAAGCACTTCTACTGCACTTCCACTCCTGCAGCAATCTGCCTCATGGATGCTGATTTCGCTTCAAGCTTCCTTTGCTGGTCCGAGAATCAAGCACGTTTCACATGTCTTACCCAAGATTTCGAACATATTCCCGACGTCTTGCTCTTTACCTTTCCAGGCCAGTATCAAGGTGTCAATTTGTTGAAAGCTGCCCTTGCTCGGGATAGAGATAGAGGCATGTATCAACAAACCGGCTGAACCAGTAACGCGACAGGCGAGACCACAGTTGTTCCCGTCCAACTTTTGCTTCCTCGGAGCATATGTTACAAGAGGCGCGAGACTGCTGCACGTTTGCAGAGAAAAACTGACTTTTTTGGACAATTTGTCTCACATCAAAGGCTCCCATGTGACAGCGTACACCCAACTTACAACAGCGCCCGATCCTTTGAGTGGATGGACCACGTAATTTATAGATTCCCAGTGCATTTATTTTTCTACACTCAATCTGTCAACTGTTCCATGTTACGTGCACCCTTGCGACAGCGTTGAAGGCTAAAGCGGGGTCGCAAAGCTTGCTAAATATTCAATCCCCAGGTATGCAACGTACGTGGAGGTTCTGACGTTTGTTTTTCGCTCAGGACTCGAAACATGAAGCCTGGCATGTCGAAGCCGACAGGCCCGCCTAAGATCGACCCGCCGACTATCGATCTTCCTCGCGCCATGCGCTCGCCATCTTTATTCTGTGATACCCCACCAGCCGATGTGATCCCCGATGCGGACCAGCCTTACCTAAAATTTCCGAGCTTACACTCCCAGCCGTTGGGCACCGCCCAGCGCACTTCGCTAGATGTAGAAGATCCATGGCACGTGTCGCAACTGTCGATACCAGCCTCCGGCCACAAAGTCTACTGGGGCCCGGAGCGAGCTGCACAGATACGGTTCATATCACCGTGGGACAGCGCAGGACCGATCGCGCGCCTTACCTTCGACTACGTGCGGCCACTTCTTGCCAAGGTGAGCCTTCAGACCCGGCGGTAACACTTTCTGCCTGTGAAGCCCTTGTCAACCCCCTCACGTGTGCTGCCTGTGAAACACCGCCAACCCCCTCACGTGCGCTGGGGTACTATGCGAAATGCGCTGGTGCTCTGACCGTGGCTTGCCCCGGCAGGACGGAGTAAGTTGCCAAGTGGGGGGTCGATGCTTCAGGGTGTGCGGAAGCCGCTGGAGCTGGTGCACCTCCCTCCGGTGCCCCTGCGTGATACGGCGGCGCGGCAGACGGCGAAAATTGAGGCGGCTTGGCTGCGGGAGCAAGGCAGGGCGGCCGCGGACCGCCTCGCCGCGCACGCGACACACGGCGGCACGCAGGGAAGCTCCCGGAGCAGGGCCCACGCGCGCTCGGGCCCGCCCCGCCGTGCTGCGCTCTGGCGGGTGCTGTACCAAACTTATAGGCAGGACTTCTGGGAGGCCGGTTTCTACTCCGCGCTGGAGGTGCACGTCTCCCCCTCCCCTCTTCGGCACTCCCCCCGGATGGCCATTGGAAATGTTTCACTCGCGCCCCTTGGCGCTTCTGGCAGCCCTCCAGCGCCCCCGGGCCCTGGCACCACCGTGTAGCTCAGGATGAGTGCATCACCTTCACATGCCCATAGCAGGCTTTGATGCTCTTACAGTGCTGTTTGCCGGTGACCCTGGTGATAACCGGCTTGCGCGGAGCTCCGCCAAATCACATACACTCCAACATCAACATCCATCGAGGTGCAGTGAAAAGTGGCCGTTGAATTCAATCTCCGCCATGCCTGACGGCATAGCGGGGCAGGCGCCGCGCTGACGTGGCACTACCACTGCCCCTCATCAAGGCCGCGTGGAGCAAGCAGGAAGGCGGGGGTGCGGGCGTGGGCTCGAACAGAGCTCGAGCATATTGGTGCAGCCAGTTGTGCTCCAGCAGATGGTGGAGTGGACGCGGCGTGGGGAGTCGTACAGCACCGGGGCTGGGCTAGCCAGCTGCCTGGCGGCGCTCGCGCTCTTGCAGGCGGTGGTGCATCACAAGGTGTTCTACGTGACGATGCGCGCGGGCTGGAACCTGCGCATCGGGGTGGTTGGCGCGGTGCACAGCAAGCTGCTGCGGCTCACAGGGGACGGGCTACGGCAGGGCGGGGGCAGTGCGGTGTACAACCTTGTGGCGAACGACGTGCTGCGCTTCGACAATTATATGCCCTTCCTTCACTTCGGCTGGCTGGCCATGATAGAGCTGGTGGTGATCTTCATACTGACCTCGCTGCTGGTCGGCCTTCTGGCGGCATTCGCCGGGATATCCGGGTGCCTGCTCTCCATCTTGCTCCAGGTCCACTTTAGTCGCGAGTATGCGCGCCTTCGCGCCACCACCGGGAAGCAGACTGACAGGTGCCCTGGCTGCAGCCCGTCCCTCGCCCACCCTCGGGCCCCCTCTAAAGCGTGAGTGGGAGCGGGGAGGCGGGGTGATGCCCTGAGCTGCAGCTCGAGAGGCCGCGACTTCTGCCGCACGAAGCTCAGCCTCGGAGGGAGCTTTGCGACTGGGCTCAGCCTCAAATTTGCCCGTCGGCAATCTCTCCCGCCGAAAGTTGAAACTCGGAGGTTGCGGGAGACAGCGTTTGCATCTTTGGCTTGGAGGTGTACACTCAGTACCAGGGTTGGGGTGTCCAGGAGGTGTGCAGAGTGATGGATAGGGTTAAAGGGATCTTGGAGGTGTGCAGGGTGACGGATAGGGTTAGGACGTCTAGAAGGTGTGCAGGGTGACGGATAGGGTTAGGGTGTCTTGGAGGTGTGCAGGGTGACGGATAGGGTTAGGGTGTCTTGGTGGTGTGTAGGGTGACGGATAGGAATAGGGTGTCTTGGAGACGTGCAGAGTGACGGATAGAAATGGGGGGTCTTGGAGGTGTGCAGACGGTTACGGGCATCGGCAGAGGTGCTGCTGGGAATGCTGAGCTTGAAGGTGTACAACTGGGAGGATGCATTCAAGAATCTGCTGGGAGAGATGCGCGCCGCCGAGCACGCCACCATCCTCCGGAGCCAGGCGATGAAATCGGTGGGCAAGGGCCTGTACTTTGCCACGCCGCCCGTCGCTTCCTTTCTCACCTTCCTTGTTGTCTACCTCAGCGGAGACTCCATCCAGGTGCTTCTCCTCACGCCTCGACTCGGGCAATGGGCCCTTCTTGCGTGTAGCCCCCGGGGCTTCTCTCCTCGGCCTCAGGGCAGCCGGGCAGGTGCTGCAACGACGGAGGAGATTCCTCCACCTCATTGGATGCCCTGTGGCGGGGGATGGCATGGTGCTACAGGTGGAGGTGGCTTACGCAGTCGTGGGGCTGCTGGCGGCGCTGCGCCTCTCGGTGGGCAAGAACTTCGCGATGGCAGTCGCAGCCGGGCCGGAGTGCTTCGTGTCCATGGCGCGCATCGAGCGCTTCCTGGATCTCGAGGAGCCGCTGCCCGCCTCGAGGGGGACGCGGCTAGAAGGGGCGCGCCCTGCCGACCCAGGGCGTCCCCTGGTGGAGGTGGCAGGCGCCACGTGGCTGTGGCCTGGAAGCACCCCGGAAATGCCTGAAGGACCCAAGCGCGTGGCGGTTTCCGGGGTGGACGTGGCAGTCCGCGCTGGGGAGGTTCTCATGGTGGTCGGACCCGTGGCCTGTGGCAAGTCGGCTTTTCTGCAGGTGCGCGAGGCCCTCTTGGCTCCTGGCCCCGTGTGCTCCTGAATATCTTGGATGAGTGACAATTGGCGCGCCTCATTGTTTGATGAGCGGCTCAGATGCAGCGATGACGCGCCTCATTGTTTGATGAGCGGCTCAGATGCAGCGATGACGCGCCGCATTGTTTAATGAGCGGCTCAGATGCAGCGATGACGCGCCGCATTGTTTGATGAGCGGCTCAGATGCAGCGATGACGCGCCGCATTGTTTGATGAGCGGCTCAGATGCAGTGATGACGCGCCGCATTGTTTGATGAGCGGCTCAGATGCAGCGATGACGCGCCGCATTGTTTGATGAGCGGCTCAGATGCAGCGATGACGCGCCGCATTGTTTGATGAGCGGCTCAGATGCAGGGATATCGCGCGGCATTGTTTGATGAGCGGCTCAGATGCAGGATGGCGCGCGGCATTGTTTGATGAGCGGCTCAGATGCAGTGATGGCGCGACGCATTGTTTGATGAGCGGCTCAGATGCAGCGATGGCGCGCCGCATTGTTTGATGAGCGGCTCAGATGCATGGTATTTCCATCAAGGCCTCCCTCTCGGGCCAGTGACCAGCCCTGCCTCTTCATTCCCCGCCCAGTCCATATTCCTTTCTGCCGAAGGCAAGGAGCTGGCAGCCTTTCTCCCCGCCCCATCCCATGCTCGGTCAATCCCAACACCATGCAGGACCCAACCATGGGAGGGATGAAGCAACGGCTGTTCAAGCGGGGTCAGGCCTGGCTCTGCAACCTCGCGCAGGATGTGCTTCCCTCTGCTCAGACCCGTCCACGCGCCTTCGGCCAAAGGAGGTCGAATATGCAAAGTCCGTGTTTGCAAAGGACCATCTTGTCTTCGAAGGAGCGCTCAGAGTGCTTAGAGGGGAGAGAGGGGGTGGCTGGAGGGGGGGGCTGGAGGCTGATGCAGGCGCTCCTCGGGGAGCTGCAGCTGCAGGCTGGAGCAGCGGCGGTCCATGGGCGGGTGGCATACTCGCCGCAGGAGAGCTGGATCCTGGCCGGGTCCGTGAAGTACAACGTGCTGTACGGCGGCCTGGTGTACGACCTGCGGCGCTACCGCATCGCGATGGCAGCGTGCGCTCTTCGGCGTGACGTCTCGCATCTTCCCCGCAAGGACAACACCGATATTGGGGAGATGGTGCGCGCGAGCTCTCCTGCCGTCCCCCTACCTGATTTGCCAGGCCCCCATCCTTTACCCTTCATCCTAAATTTTCAGCTGCTGAAAATGGGATGCTCCCGCTGACCGGGGGTCGAGTCCGTCGCTCGAGGGGGCAAGATGCTGGCGTGGGTAACCGCATCCGAATGCAGAGTGACGGGAGTACCTTCGAGGCCGCATCGGTCTGTGCCCGCCGAGCCCTGTTGGCCCTGACGGCGAGGGTGGATATGTGGGAGACGAAGGGAGGGGGCGGCTGGTGGGGGGATGCTGGCGGGAGTGTGCAGGGGGTGAACCTGAGCGGTGGGCAGAAGGCGCGGGTCTCTCTAGCCCGAGTTGTTTATTCGAATCCAGATGTGGCGCTGCTGGTGCGCCTCTACCCATAGGCACAAGGGCGCTGCGTGAAGAGGCGCTGGGAAGGAATGTGGCGCTGCGTGCAGAAGGGCGGGGCGGCGGGGGAGGAAGGCTGCTGATGGGAATGCGCGGAGCTCGGCACACGTGGTCAGCGCGTGTTGCTCCAGTGCTATGCTGAGCTCGGAGGCGCCCTGTGACGGAGTGGCGTGCGGTGCGGCGGTCAGGATGACCCGCTGGCTGCGGTGGACGCCACAGTAGCAGCGCACCTGTTCCATGCGGCGGTGCGCGGGGAGCTGGCCAACAGGGGCACCGCGGTGGTGCTGGTGACGCACCAGCAGCAGTTTCTGCACCTCGCGGACAAGCTGATGGTGCTGCGCGCGGATGGCTCCGTTGCGGGGACTGGCACTCCCGAGGAGATGGAGGCGGCAGGGCTGGTCACGCTAGCACCAGTGGCCGAGCGGTCTCAGAGCGTCGACCTCACCCTCGCCGAGGCCCCCACCGAGGAAGATGCCACGAAGGCACTCCGCCTCTGCCCCATTCGCCCCGTTGCACATGGCACACGTGGCGCACGTGAGCGCATGCTCGTTTAGCTGCTTTTCGGCCGCGCTTGATGCGATGGTTGGGCTTTCGGCCTGTGCTGCCATCGCTGCGTGTGCTGCACATTGTCATAGCGTAGCCCTGCAGCTGCATGGCCTCGCTTCTCCCGAAAATGAGAACAGGGTGACCTTTGATGGCGTGCCTCATGCTTCGCAGTCGATTCTCATCTCCGCGCATGCGCCACCAATGGTGTACGCGCGACCTCGTTTCTTGAGATATCCTCGTCATGGGCTGGATTGCCGCTAGCACAGGCGGAAGACATGAAGCAGAGCGCAGCAGACAAAGCGGCGATGCCCCCCCCCGCGGCCCTCGTACACGCGGAGGACCGTCATGTTGGGAGGTGCAGCTGCACCACTTCCCCTTGTCGTTTGGGAGTATCCGCGGCCCTCTCCCGCGCATCCCAGGCTGTGCCCACTTCTGTTACGGGCTGTCTGTGCCCTCTTCGAGTCCCGGACTCCATGTCGCCTCATTTCAGGCAAATGTGTGGATGACAAGGAGTACTAGGCCGGGCCATTTGTGAGCTGTTGCGTCAACGCTACAAACGGTGGGGGGCAGCAACGGCCTCACGCAGCCAAAGGTTTGGCAGCGGCGACATGAAACCCGGCTCGTGAATGGCAGGGATGTGCCGGATGGGGGAGCCGGGGCAGTGTGGAGATGAAGACGTGGGTTGCATACATACGCGCTGCTGGGCTGAGTTTTGCACTTTTCGTGTTGATGCTGTTCGTAGCTGCTCAGGTGCTACTGATGCTTTCCGACTACTGGCTTAAGGTAAGTCGGCCTGCCCTGCCACAACCCGCTCCCCACCCCATCCACCCCCAGGCAGCATCTTGGGCTTGCCTGCTGTCTCATGCGTCTCAGACGCGCCTGCTGCGAGGTTGACGCATTCATCAGGGTGAAACTTTTTGACGCATTTCCTGTCCGCTCGTGACGGCTCGATGCATTGCATCCGGCCGCAGGTTTGGATCGAGGGCGGCCAGTCCGGCAGCGACTTCTTTGTGTTCTCGATGCTGTGTCTCGGCGTGACACTCGCCGGGCTCCTCGCCCCCATCCTCTTCTTCTATGGCACCATGCAGGTGGGGCCCCCTTACACAATGTCACATCCCTTCTTTGCCCGCGCCCCCAAGCGCGCCTCTTCTCGGCCCCTTGGTCCCCCTACTCCTTCCTCTCCTCTTGCTGCTTCACCTCCGTGGCGCCCTCCGGGACTGTCCACGTGGCTGCTCCTGTATCCCTCCCATGTCGGAGGTTTGAGCGTGATGAGGGGGATGGGGTGTGCGGTGGCTGGCTGAGGGGGGGCTGCTGTGGCTGGCTGAGGGGGGGCTCAGGCATCCACCAACCTGCACGGCCAGGGGGTGGCGCGGCTACTCAAGGCACCCATGTGGTTCTTCACAGCTAATCCCCACGGCCGTATTCTTAACCGCCTGTCCAGCGATCTTGCACAGGCGCGCCTCCCCACGGCTGCCCAATCACACTTCGGCAGTGCCCACAGCCAGTCTCTTCGGGCAGAAGCGTCTTGAGCGCCTCTCCACATGAAGATGCACGCAGGGTTGTCGCAAAACAGCGTCTTGAGCGCCTCTCCACATGAAGATGCACGCAGGGTTGTCGCAGAACAGCGTCTTGAGCATC
>LGRX02012255.1:38509-52277 GCA_001247695.2 Cymbomonas tetramitiformis
GTTGACGGTGCGGAGGGGTGGGACGTGGCTCGGCAGGTGGATGAGCTGCTTCCCATCGCACTGCACGATGCGGTCCAGCTTGGGATCATGGTGCTCGGATCCTTGACACTGATCTGCGTGGTCATCCCATGGTTGCTGCTGCTAGTTCCACCTCTTGTTCTCGCCATGTCCTGGTGACCCCCTGTCCCCCTGGCCCTCGCCGCTGCCCGCCTCCCCTTCCCCACCCCCGCCCCCAAGCCGCTGCAGCTCCGTCTCCCTTCCCCCACCCCCCCGCCCCTGGCCGCAGCTCCGCCTTGCCTCCCCACCCTCCCGGCCCCTCCACATGTAAGTCTTGCCACTAAGAAGCACTGGGGGTCACAGTGGCAGACTCCCTCCCGGTCCCCCTCGTCCACATTGGACTGCATCGGGCTCTGCATCTCGGCCTTTTCTTCTCAGCATGGCAGGTCATCCGGCAGTGGCCACCGGCACAGTTGGGATGCATTGCCCCCCCCCTAGCGTCTTCTCAATCGACGGTTGGGATGCATCCCCTTCTCCCCCCCCTTGGCATCTTCTCATTTGACGGTTGGGATGCATCCTCCCCCCCTTGACGTCTTTTCATTTGACTGTTGGGATGCATCCTCCCCTCCTTGGCGTCTCTTCTCATTTAATGCTGGGATGCATTTCCTTCGACGTCTTCTCACTGACTTTGCTGGGATTATCTCTCTCACCCTTAACGCCTCCCATCTCGATGGTTGGGATGCATTTCCTCTTGACATCTTCCCACATGCGACTGTTGGGATGCGTTTCCTCCCCTTGGCGTCTTCTCATTCGACGGT
Source organism: Cymbomonas tetramitiformis (assembly GCA_001247695.2). Classification (NCBI taxonomy): domain Eukaryota; kingdom Viridiplantae; phylum Chlorophyta; class Pyramimonadophyceae; order Pyramimonadales; family Pyramimonadaceae; genus Cymbomonas; species Cymbomonas tetramitiformis. Next base: position 39,325 of record LGRX02012255.1, read on the forward strand.
TGGGATGCATCCCCCTTTTACACTTTCTTGTTTGACTGTTAGGATGCGTTTCTCCCTCTTGCCAACTTCTTATCGCTTGCGCCTGGAGAAGTGCCGCCAGCACGTTGTCCTCCCATCTTTACTTTGCTGCCGATGCGAACGCTCGTCACATTGCACATCCATCGATGGCGCGTACCCCTTGCAGGGCCCCTGCCAGTGCGGAGTCGTGCTGGCGGCGTGTCGGCATCTCCAGAGGCCTGTCACCCGTCAGGTGTCCTGCATGTGACCACGAGGCGAAGGGCCCAATATGCAGGGGTGAGGGTACGGGGAAGGAGGGGAACAGCCCCATGTGTAGGCCCGATAGGTGGGGCCTGCCAGTGCTGCGTAAAAGGCGCGGGCAACGAAATAGGACCGCAGGGGCGGATTCTCGACGAAGTACTGGCGTGGGGGGCCACCTGGTGACCACGGGGGGGGCAGCGGGGGGATGATCGGGGCAAGTGGGTGGCGGGTAAATCAGGCTGCGGTGGTATACGGTGAGGTCAATGCAAGAGCTGAAGCGGCTAGAGAATATCACGCGGTCTCCGGTCTTCGCCATGTTCAACAGCACCCTCAACGGCCTGATACCCCTGCGCGCCTTCAAGCTGCAGTCCAAGACTCAGGTCCCTGGAGCCCTGCGGACTCTGAGCCCTTGCTCTGCGACTTCTGCACCCCTGCTGACTCTGCACCCCCAAGTGACCCTGCACCCCTGCGATTCCCCTGCACTCTCCTGTGACCCCCTGCACTCCCTGCGGACCCTGCTCCCCTGCGGACCCCCTGCACCCTGTGAACCCCCTGCACCCCTGCGGACCCCCTGCACCCCTGCGATTCCGCGGCGTCGTCCTGCCGGGCGAGAGCAGGGGGCGGCCAGAAACGCGGCGCAGTGGTCAGCTTGCGTCCGTTATAGTTGCTGCGCGCCCAAGCCCGAGGTCCCGGGTCCGAGCCCCGCACTGGACAAATTGAGCTTGCGGAAATCGTGACGCAGACGTGGGTGGATCATGCATACCCTGGCTCATTTTGGGGGTTTTGACATATATTTTGGGGGGGCGGGGGATGGTGCCATTTAATTCACATCTTGCTGGGCTATAGGGCGGTCAAAGAGGGTGTGTCATACCCCATATGACAGGGGTATGACACATGGCATACCCATGTCATACCATCTTTTATCGCCTTGCACACCTCGGAAATAGCTATAATGTAGGGCCCATGCGGCGGAAGTCCACACGGGCACTCTAACTGATCGTTTTGACGCTATGGCGCACGGTCACATTCAAATGTGTGCCTCACCGCGAGCTGAGCTCCCCCCGTTGACCCCTGTGGTGGTTGACCCCTGTGGTTGATCCCTGTGGTTGACCCCTGTGGTTGACACCTGGGAGAGCTTTGTGCCTTGGCGGTTAGTTGCTGGAAGAGCTTGGGTTCCAGAAGGTGCGTGAGGGTAATTTGGCATGGCGCGGGGGGAGGGGGGGGAGGAGGCGCAGGGTTTGTTTGTGCAGCTGCTGGAGGACAACGCTAGAGCCTGGTATTGGTGGCTGCTCTGCAACCGCTGGATCGGGTTCTGGCTTGATATGCTGTGCTTCATGGTGGTGGGCATCACCGCGTTTGCCATTGTGGTGAGTGCTTTCCCCGGCCCTCGCCAAGCGTGGCAGAGGGCGGCGGAAACTGGGCGTGGATTTGGATCGGGAATGAGAAAGTGGGAGGAGCTGGAAGGGAAGGAGGAGGCGGTGGTCAACCAGAACGACGTCGGGTGGGAAAGGAGGAGCTGGTACGGATCGAGGAGACATGCACGGGGGGGAGGAAAGGGTCAGAGGAGGACCGGATGCAGAGTGGAGCGGGAAAGGAAGGGGGGACCTACGGAGGAGTGAGCTGGGCTGGAGTTTGGGGGAAGTGAGGATGGAATGGGGCGCGCGAAGGGAGCGAGCGGGCGGATGGGGGAAGAGAGGCGAGCGCGCGCGGATGGGGGAAGAGAGGCGAGCGGGCAGATGGGAAAGAGAGCGGCGTGGGGAAGAAGCGCGGGCGGATGGCGGATGGAGGAGGCGAGCGGGCGGATGGGGAAGAGCGCGGGCGGATGGGGAAAGAGAGGCGAACGCGCGGATGGGGGAAGAGGCGCGGGTGGATGGGGAAGAAGGCGAGCGGGCAGATGGGGGAAGAGAGGCGAGCGGGCGGATGGGGGAAGAGCGGCGGCGGGCGGATGAGGAAGAGAGGCGAGCGGGCAGATGGGGAAGAGAGGCGGCGCGCGGATGGGGGAAGAGAGGCGAGCGGGCGGATGGGGGAAGAGCGCGCGCGCGGATGGGGAAGAGGCGCGGGCGGATGGGGAAGAGAGCGAGCGGGCAGATGGGGGAAGAGGCGAGCGGGGATGGGGAAGAACGGCGAGCGGGCGGATGGGGGAAGAGAGGCGAGCGGGCGCGGATGGGGGAAGAGAGGCGAGCGCACGGAGAGTTGTCAGCTCGAGGAGCCCTCGGGGGTGAGCCGCAACATGCCGGCTATCATTCGAGCATTGCACTTCGCCTGAGAGGGTGAGCGCTTTCGTTGTGCAAGCGAGGATCCCCGGTAATCGGGGTGTGCGGCGCTTGAGAGTGATGCATTCCCTCTACCCCTGCGAATAAAGGGGGGAACTCCGTTCACCCTCATGCGAGGGAGGGGAGCTTCGTCAAAGGGGGTTGGGATAATGAAAGGTGAAGTGATTGTAGACGGGAGTGGGGTTTGTGGGGTTTGTGCGCGGGGCAGGCCAGGAGGGACAGCTTGGATGCAGGGTTGGCAGGCTTCGTGCTCGTGTATGTGATCTCCCTGTGCGGGCTCTTGCAGTACACGGTGCGGCAGCACGCGCAGGCGCAGACGTACATGACCTCCTCGGAGCGCCTGCTCCACTACGCCCACGACCTGCCTCAGGAGGCCGACAAGAAGATAAAGTCGCCGTGGGGATGGCCTAGCGCTGGCTCCATCGACCTCAGGGACGTGTGTGTGCGGTACCGTGGTGAGCGCCTCCCCTCCGCCCCCTTCATTGGCTCAGCAGGGGCAGGCACACCACGCAGTCCCGGCGCTTCGGGCCCGCGTGGCAGAGATGGGCAATCTATAGGCATGGATGCCGAACATAGAGTTTCTCTTTTGCTCGAATCCTCATTTGCCAAAGGCAGGCACTGCAATACATTTCATTAAAATGATTTTGTAAAGTGTTTAAAATGCATAAAGCGCTTTTTGAATGCTTTCTGAATTCTAGTTTTGATGAGATGTCCAGACTGTCTGTGCACGTCACCAAAAGGAAAGAGTCCTCTGGGTCGGGAGCGGTGGGAAGAGCAAAAGGAACAGAGCTGAACAGGCGTGTCGCTTCGTGGCTACTTGTACATCCTGTTTGTGTCACGGAGCTACATGTGTCATTCGGCTCTACTGCAGCAGGAGTCACGGATTCTGAAAGTCTGAAACCACAAAAATTCTGTTGCACTCCAATTTGAACATTTCTCTTTTGCTCGAATCCTCATTTGCCATGAAACCAAAGATGAAACTGTGAGGCACGCAAAAGAAATCTGATCTCTGTCACTGTGGCCATGTTAACCAAGCGAAGTAGTAGTCGTCCATGTCTGTGTCCCTCAGAGCTGTCGGGTCGATGTAGTGCACTGCCGAAGAGGGATTTGTGACCAGCCTCCAAAGAAGCACACTTTCTCCATTGCAACACCCACAGCTCGAGCACACGTCGTGGCACCCTTCCGGGTGCTGTGTGCAGAAAAGTGACCTCCTTCCGGGGGTCTGCAGTCCAGCTCGCTGAGAGCCAGACCAATCCAGTCATTTGCCACTGAAGCCTTGAAGTTCTTCGGGTACGGTTGCAAGGAGGCCGACTTGATGCCTCCGTCCTTCAACAGAGAGGCGACACCGTCGCCTCCGATGTTGGCAGCCACGGCCGTTGGTGCTGCCCACAAAATAAAATGAAGCGCCGCGCCTTCGGTCCGTAGTTGCTCATCGTCGTGTCCAGCAGTGCTTTTCTCTGCATTGTCACTGCCAGTTCCATGAGCCGGGAAGGTCCCAATTCACCCCTCCACCTCTCACAGAGTGAGCGCGTGAGGAAGCTTTGTACAGCACCACCGCGCTTGTACTCTTCGTAGTCGCCTCCGCTGATCCGCTCGATGTTCTCGCCGTCCGCGTCCGCTGCCTCGTCCATCAGCTCTGACACGCTGTTGATGATTTTGAAGTTCTCCTCGGACAAGATCAGTGTCTCCTCGTCGCCGTCGTCGTATAGCACGTGCGCCTTCCCGTCCTCGTTGAACTCCTTCACCACACCCGGGTAGAAGCAGTCATCGTCCTTCCAGAACACCTCGATTTTAGAGCCCACGGTCACCTTGCCCGCTGTCGTACTCGTAGCAGAGCTCCTTCGTACTTCAGCAGCGTAGTAACTCACGGGCGCGCCTCGATGAAGAACATCACAGCGTCCCACTTTGAGGGCCCGAGCAGCTCGGACCCTCCCAGCCTGCTCGGAGTGAACAGGTCCCTGCGCCGCGGCATGATCACCACCTCGGTGGCCAGGGCCTCCAGCTCCCTGAACCAGGACTGTCCCGGCCAGTACGGAGCCACCACCGTAGCAGCGGCCCCCTCCTCCCGCAGCTTGTGCGCCACCTCGTCCAGCAGCGCCCACGGGGGGTTCACCCAATTGTTTTCCCCCCGCCAGTCAAACGTCAGAGAGTCCACACCTTCGCACTTCGGGTCCTTCCACGCAGCGTAGTACCGAGGAAGCTTCGCGGAGATCTCGGAAGCGAACCGGTCGACTGTGTAGGGGCCCCACTGCTTGTTGGCCCACACGAACCAGTCTCGATTGAGCCGCCAGTCGTCCAAATCCTCGCAATGCGAAAGGTTGTCGGCCCACACGTTGGCCTCGCTGCGGATGTAACGAGCCTGCAACTCGATGTCGTGCAGATCCAGCAGCAGCCAGAGCCTCCTCATTCTCCTCATCAGGTCCGGGTTTCTGGAGGTGAAGTGCGAGAGCATTGCCACCACCGCCTGGTTGTCGCAGTAGAGCCGTACGACCTTGCCCTCCAGCTCCTGCAGGAACGCCTGTACGGTCTTGTACACGGCCTCCAGCTCCAGGTGTGTGATGTGCCAGTTGCGCATCTCGTCTGGCCAGAAACCTCGCGCGGGGAACTTCAGGTTCAGCACTCCTCCCCAGGCCGTCATCGAAGAGTCTGTGTGCACCTTCGCTCTCGTCGGGGATCTCCAGATCTTGCGCCCGTTCCACCTGCTCATCACAGGCAGCCTGGACCACCATTCTAAGTCCCCCCGAGCTGCACGCGAGATCTTTACCTTTGCTCCCCAACTGCGTTTCTCTGCCAGCACGAAGTAGAGCTCCCGTAGGTAGAGCCGCGCCGCTGGTACTGCCAAGTACACGGATTGGCAGAGTCCCGTGAAGGAAGCCAGTCTCCTGGCAGGAATCCACCTCCGATTTCTCGCTGCGTCGCACAGGATCTCCTTCGCCCTGGTGTGGATTTTGTGTACCCGTCGTTCTGTTACACAGAATTGTCCCAGCTTCAGGTCCACCTCCAAACCGAGGTGCTCCACCACCTGTGTAGGTTCCCATTGGCCCTTCTTCTCGTTCCGCCGTAGGCCCAGTCGATGAAGCACCAGTTGGAACTTTTTCTCGACGCAGAAAGCCTTCTCTTTGAGAGTCGACCAGCACCAGAAAATCGTCCATGTACGGTAGTACTCGCATTCCGCTGTGACGGTTCGCGTTCTCGCCAGCACCACCGGTCCTGCGACGGACTGACCATCGCTGTCGTACTGCGAAACCGTCCCGCAGCCTCTTGATTTCTCTGCGATCTTCCGCTGCCTGTGGAGAACGTAGAGCTTCCACCATCACGCGTACGAACTTGCAGAACACTCTCGGAGCGTCGTTCCACCCGAACGGCACCGCTGAACATTGAAGCAGGTCCCCTTGCAGGTCAAACTGCATGAAGCGTTGTCCGGGTGGATCCCCAACGCATGAAAACCGTCCTGGAGGTCGAAGCTGAAGCACCAGTCGCCCGGTTTCGCCAGTCTCCTTAGTTTCTTCAGCGTCTCCATCTTCACGCGATTCTTCACACACCACTGGTTCAGCCATCGGAAGTCCATCACCAGTCTCCACTTGTTCGTACCCGGTTTCGGCACTAAAAAAGCGCGAGAAACATGAGATCTTCTCGTCGCTCTCGTCCAGACACCGTTCTGTAGCAGCCTTTCCTTCTCCGCGTCCAGCCACACCTGTTGCTGCCGCGTAGCATCCCTCAGTGACACCCCGTGGTCGAACGGAGGCGGAGGCCCGCGCTTCCACCTCAACTTCACCCCGTGAGTAATCCATTGCATCACCTCGGAACTGGCGCCCGCCGCGCGCCATGCTCCCCTCCGCTGTCTCAACTGCTGTTGCACGGTGAGTTTCCCCCGCCCAGCGCCCGGAGAGGGCTGTTGCGCTGGACGGGGTGGCGGCACGCACATCACACATCGGCCGCGGGCTTTCCGCCCCGGCCCTTGCCGCCTTTTTCGGTAGGCTTCTTACCGTCCTTCTCCTCGTACTTCTTACGCTCCTTCCGGCGCTGGTCTCGGTCCCGTGGATTCACAACCCGCGTTTCCGCGTTCGCTGCATTTTTTGACGTAAGGCTCAGCATCGCCTTGCCGCGGTTCTTGTCGAAGTCGTTCAGCCACTGCTGCAACACCTCATCTGCCACCACGCCGTCTGCTGCCTGGTAGACTCTGTCCTCCACGAACTGCAGTTTAGCACGTAGAGCGTCCGATCCTCCCCGTTGTGAAGATCCAGGCTCACTTCCGCGCAGTTCCAGCATCGTCCACCTGTTGCACAGTAACGCGTACACGCCGTGCACAGAGTTGGTAACTGCGTGGAAACGTTTCTGCCACTCGCTGTTCGACAAATCGCAGTCCTCGTTCACGTCCAACGTGTCGTTACATTCGCACACCACGTCGTGCAAATAAGACAGTGCCGGAGCCAGAACCAGGCACTCGTACTTCATTGAAGAGTTGGACTTCTTGGAGAGAGCGTCGTACGTCTTGTTGCCGTGCAGGTCGTACAACTGAGGCATTCTCGATGTCAGCGTAGCCGGCCGCGACGGGAACGGGTTGATTGAGGCTGCTGGCACGTACGCCAGCTTCCTCCTTCTCTCCAGAAGTTGCTCGGCGGTCTTGGCTACGGTGTCCGGGTCAGAAGTCCCAGGCTTCGCTGCCACCTTCGCCTCCAACTCCACGTTGATTTGTGCTTGTCGTTGAAGCTCATCACGCAGCAGGCGATGCTCCTCTGCCTGCTGCCTCTGCATTTCAAGCAGCTCCCCTTGCTGCTTTTGCATGATCAGAATTTGTTGCATCAGCACGTCCTGAGTGGACTGTGCTGCCGGGGAAGGGGAAGCCTGCCCGATGTCTGGCTTCCCCGGGAGGGGAGGGAAATCCTCTGGAGACTTGCCCTTCGCAGTTCCAGCCATTCTTCTCCCTCAAAGGAGTCACAGTGGAATCAATCGTACTACCGTAGCCGATGTGAGGCCGTCGTTTGCAGTCGTAAACGCCGTTCCCGCGACTTCGCTGTTAGATCTCCCGTCGTCGTTCGATCGCCGTCGTACAACCTAGTGGTCTTGTCACTACCTACTCTACTGTTTACAGGTGAAACAGGTGAAGAAAATCTTACAAAATCGGATTTGCAGTGTGCCTCACAGAGTACCGTAGGTACCCGTGAAGTTCCTGTTTGCAAGAGCAAAAGGAACAGAGCTGAACAGGCGTGTCGCTTCGTGGCTACTTGTACATCCTGTTTGTGTCACGGAGCTACATGTGTCATTCGGCTCTACTGCAGCAGGAGTCACGGATTCTGAAAGTCTGAAACCACAAAAATTCTGTTGCACTCCAATTTGAACAATGTAACCTATCGGGTGTTGTACATGTGTGTGCAGACAACCAGAGACCAACAGTTGTTTGGCGACGATCGGTCACATCGTATCATCTTTCCATGCTGCTTTGCATTTGGGTTGGGAATATGTATGCGTTTGTGGTATCTTGTCACGGCCCCGCCCTGCTCTTGATTTGCTTCTCACATCCACTGGGATGATGGTGGGCTGGCTTTTGTTGGCCGATCTCATGCCGTTCAATGTGTGTGCATACAGCCCTTGGTTCTGGTGGGAAGCGCTTCGATTATTTTCAGCCTTTGATCTGTTTTCATTTTTCTCGTCGCCACCCATGCAGACACCACCTACTGTCCCATGTCACTTTTGCCCTCTGCCAGGGGCTACCTGTTTGAATTCTCCGGCGCTTGCGTTGCGACACCTGTGCGGCCGTGTCCGGGCGTCTGCTGGCTGGGTCCACGCCTCACGAGGCGGGCTCGCCCCCTTGCCGAGGCCCAGGACGCGCGGAGCCTCATCGATTTGGATGCTGGTGGGAGATCTCGGCTGGCGGCCCTCAGCACCGCTCGGTTTGAATGGGTGCCACCGTGGCAGGGGCACTCACTGTGCATGGCGTGCGAGCCCTCGAGGAGCTCCGGCTTTGCACGTCGGGACACCCCGGACAAAGAAGGGGCAGCGCCTGAGGTTCTCCTCGGAGTTGCTTTTGGATTTTTTTTGTCGCTTTGGGTCATGTTGCTGGCGCCGCCGCACAGTCATGATAACTCTCCACGTGGCGGGTGTGGCTCAGTGCTGGCAGAGCCGCCTGGCCCAGCGCTGGCGAGTTGGGCTTGCGTGTGCGGTGCCTTGCACGGCCCGGCCCTCGGTGTTTATATTCCTTCTCTTGCCGCTGCCACCTCGTTGTCGCCATGACAGGCAAGTGGGCTCTTGGTGCCTGCTGCCGGGGAGCGCAGAGAAGGGCCGTGTCTACGTGGCTGCTGCCGGGAAGCGCAGAGAAGGGCCGTGTCCACGTGGCTGCTGCCGGGAAGCGCAAAGAAGGGCCGTGTCCACGTGGCTGAGGCCCGTGATTTTCTCCCAGAGCATGGTGCCCCTCGCCCTCGCGCTTACGCCCTCTTTGGCATCCAGAGGCCACCCTGCTCCGGGCGCCAGGTTTCCCGTCGAGAAGCCGCCGCTTTGCATTGGTACTCGGGCGAGCCTGCTTGGGGTGTCCCCATTTGTGGTACGTGGCATGCGCGGTGTGTCTGGTTGTGTGGCTGGGCCGCACGACATCGGCGGTCGACCTTGCTGGGGTGCCGAGATACGCGAGGCTTAGGGGCTTGAGGATGCCATGGGATGGTGCTGGAGAGAATCCTCACCAGATGGGTTTCTGCATGCTTTCTTTATCCCCGGAGATAATGGAGGGCTGGCTTTGTTGGCAAGGCTCGTGCCGTGCAGTGAGTGTGTGTGGCGTACCCTTGGACCGATTCCTTTGGCACCATATAGCCGCGGAAGATCAGCTGCAATATGTATGAAAGCCGCACTAGGCCACCTGAGTGTGTGGCATGTACGAAAGCCGCACTAGGCCACCTGAGTGTGTGGCATGTACGAAAGCCGCACTAGGCCACCTGAGCGTGCGGCGTGTCGAGCGCAATCAGTGTCCACCTGCCACCTGAGTGTGTGGCATGCTGGAAACGCCGCACTAGGCCACCATGTGTGGCCATGTACGAAAGCTGCACTAGACCACCTGAGTGTGCGGCATGCGAAAGCGAACTAGGCCACCTGAGAGTGTGGCATGTCTGAAAGCCGCACTAGGCCACCTGAGTGTGCGGCATGGCGAAAGCCGCACTAGGCCACCTGGTGTGTGGCATGTCTGGCTACACTGACCATGAAGTGTGTGGCATGTGCGAGACTAGGCCACCTGAGTGTGTGCATGTACAGAAAGCCGCTTTGGCCCCTGAGTGTGCGGCATGTACGAAAGCCGCACTAGGCCACCTGAGTGTGTGGCATGTACGAAAGCCGCACTAGGCCACCTGAATGTGTGGCATGTACGAAACCCGCACTAGGCCACCTGAATGTGTGGCATATATGAAATGTTATCCATTGGGTTGGTGGTGGGTCTCCTGCCGTTGAGTGCGCCTGACACAGATGAAGTGCGTATGACACAGCTGAGGACGCTGGATTCGGCTTATTCCATTGTCCACGCAATCTGCGCACAATATCAATTATGCACTAGGGCGCGCCCCAGTGACTTCGACAGGGAGGGGTCTAATTACCCGATGGGGGGACCGCAGTCCGCTTTTAGGCAACATTACCCTCCGACATGATCCCTGCACCAGGAACTGTGCACAGCCCTCACAGACATCTCAGACATCTCAGAATACCACAGACATCTCAGAATACCACAGACATCTTAGACATCTCAGATATCTCGGAATACCACAGATATCTCAGAAGGCGCACATGCACCTCAGTGCCTGCCACTTTAGGATGGCATGGAACGGACGGCTAGATGGACGGCTCGAGCCATCTCTCCACCACCAAGTCTACGCTCATGACCACCCCTCTGCTCTCTGAGCCTCACATGGCCACCCGAGCCCCTCTGCAACTGCCCCGCCGGCGCACTGCTGCTGTGTCTCTGAAGCCAGCTCACCTCTGTCCCTCGAGCCACTCGAGCCATCTCTTCACCACTAAGCCCACCTCGGGACCACCCCGCTACCCTCTACCCGCCCTAGAGCATGGTCTCAAGAGAGCTTGCCCACCCACGCCACGGCCGGAATTCCCAAGGGCTGTCCCAATGAGAATGATGAACTGGATTGCCCCCATCCAAACTTGCGCACCCACCACCGATCTGCGCCTGCAACCCTCTACCCCCAGCGCCAACTCTATGGGCTGAAGCCCTGGCACTGAATGCCTCGCGAGGAAGCTACGAATTTGAGCAATGCGCTCCAAACTTGCCCTGCAATTGTCGTGCTGCACTGTTCCTACTTGGGGTCCCATCCCCACCGTTGCCTGTGTGTCCCCATGTGTTCATCCTTGAACTCATTTCGCTGCCAAGCGGTATCCAAGCCACCAAGCTGCCTCAGAAAAGCCTGGCGGCAATATGTACCCGCGTTTGGTATGAAAGCATTCGGCATCCATTTTAGGGCGATACATTTTAGGGCGATCATCTCCGATTCTCTAGGGAGCCTCTTGGAGTTCGAGACCCCCCCCTGCGCCTCGCTGAGCCACCAGCACACGATTGCTCTGTCCGCCCACTCAACCCAAGCCGCCAGATCCGGCTTGCACACATACATGCCTGTGAGCTGCTCCGGCTTGCACACATACATGCCTGTGAGCTGCTCCGGCTTGCACACATACATGCCTGTGAGCTGCTCCGGCTTGCACACATACATGCCTGTGAGCTGCTCCGGCTTGCGCACATACATGCCTGCGAGCTGCTCCGGCTTGCACACATACATGCCTGCGAGCTGCTCCGGCTTGCACACATACATGCCTGCGAGCTGCTCCGGCTTGCACACATACATGCCTGTGAGCTGCTCCGGCTTACACATACATGCCTGTGAGCTGCTCCGGCTTGCACGCATACATGCGTGTGAGCTGCTCCGGCTTGCAGACATGCATGCCTGTGAGCTGCTCGAGCCACCTCAAAACCACCCCAAGCCCCACCCCCGATGGCAGCTCCCACTACGCTGCTCGATGACTCCAAAGCCAAAGTAGCCCAAAGGGGCCCCTGAGTGTGTCGATGATTCCAACAGTGACTCACTTCGACGATCTGGATGCACGGCATGCCTGGTGCAATGTCCGTGAAGCGACCCTTACAGTGATTCATTTCCCGCATAAAATGAGCAAGCAAACTGCCACAGCCCTCCAATATATATATATGGGGTGTAGATATCGTGTTATCGGCGAGAAAACCGCCGTTTTGGGACGAATAGTGCTGCTTTTGTAGGAGGCTACCACTCCAGTTTCTTCTCTTCTTTACACTTTCGGGCTTATACTATTCTACACTTATTAAACGACCGCACGAGGTATGCTTACGTATGGTCAACTATCGGACTTCGGTTTCGTAAATCCTTCAAGTTATTACTACAAGACTTCGGTTTCGTAAATCTTTATAGCTATGCTTTTTACAGCAGTTACGGCTTACAATTCTCAGTTCAGTTCTCATCTCCGAAACTGGTTACACTTAGAGTTCTTATGCATTCAGGAACTCTCTCCATAACTCAACTGTACTGAGTACTCCGTACAACAGGCTAGGCACCTCACATCAACATCATTCTGATCGGTCCTACTGTACTCCGTACTGAGTACTCTTGCGTTTTGTACTTAGCCGTTTTTCTTGCTCTTGTGCTTGCCTCCTAGCACAACTCCCCCCCCCTTAGGGAAGGTCACGCCCACGCTGACCACGTCGGACCAGTAAAGTTTTTATACAGATCTTCTACTGTTGCTCAGGATGATTATACAGGTCTCAGCCGCCTGTTGTCCGGGATGACATTACACTTCCCAAGACACACCGCAATAAGGAGATCAACCTCTTAAGCACAAGGGTCGGCCTCTCACCGGTCTGCCATCTGCACTACCAGGCTCCCCCAAGGCTCGAGATCTCACATCCATTACCACGCTCAAGGTTTCAAACCTTCCAACACGGTACACTTACAGGTGATGACAATAGGTTTGCCAATTACCTGACAGTTCTCGGGATGCCGGCCCGGAGGAAAGGTTTTAAACCCCTACCGCCTCTTCGGATCGCAGAGCTTTTATCCAGATCTCCAACTGCCGCCTGGCTATGCCGAGGCTAGAGCCACCGCTCTGTTGGATGGATTATCCAGGTTCTCACCTGTCGCCTGGCTATGCCGAGGCTAGAGCCACTGCTCTGGTGGATGGATTATACAGGTTCTCACCTGTCGCCTGGCTATACCGAGGCTAGAGCCACTGCTCTGGTGGATGGATTATACAGGTTCTCACCTGTCGCCTGGCTATGCCGAGGCTAGAGCCACTGCTAGGGTGGATGGATTATACAGGTTCTCACCTGTCGCCTGGCTATGCCGAGGCTAGAGCCACTGCTCGGGTGGATGGATTATACAGGTTCTCACCTGTCGCCTGGCTATGCCGAGGCTAGAGCCA
>LGRX02012256.1:0-37374 GCA_001247695.2 Cymbomonas tetramitiformis
TGTTGAGCCAGCTCCAACCGCTGTCTAGCGTCCCGCAGCTGCGACGAAAATGTCGCGGCCACTTCGTGTGCGGTGCCTACTCCCCCTGTTCGTCGCCCAGCGGTGGACTGTGCGGCCTCTAGGAAAAGGTCCAACTGTGACAGCGGCGAGAACTAAAACACCAGCTCAAATGGTGTGAAGCCAGTAGACTCACTTCTGGAGTCATTGATTGCAAACTCCACGTTAGTGGTGTACAAGTCCCAGTCCTCTACATTGGCGTCTACGAAGGACCTGAGCATGTCCTCAATAACTCTGTTGCTGTGTTCCGCCTGGCCGTCAGACCTAGGGTTGTACGGCGTAGTGCGAGCCACTTTTACACCCATTAGCCTCATGAGTTCCTGCCAGAAGGCATCCTGAAACCGCGGATTACGGTCAGAGACGATCTTCATAGGCGCGCCATGTAAGCGCCACACCGAGTCAAAGTAGATCCTGGCCACTACAGCTGCAGAGCTGTCCCCGAAGTTCATTGGTACGACGTGGACCATCTTCGTCAGCTTGCACGTGAAGGCCACGAAGGCATCGTTACCTCTCTCTCTGATACTGGCAAGCCGGTGACGAAGTCCACTGCGACATCTTGCCATGGTCTGTTTGGGATGCTGTGAGGATTCAACAGCCCATCCGGGTAAGTTCCCCGCGGTCTCACTGATTGGCACACTGCGCAGGATGCTACCCAGGTGCCTACGTCCTCTGCAGCACCACGCCAATAGAAACGGCGTAGCACTCTTTCCAGAGTTTTGTCTCTTCCAGTGTGACCTGAGGACAATGACTCATGGGCATGACGAATCACTACCTCCCGAAGTGGAGGATCCTCCCCCAGCACCAACTGATATCTCCCTGCTGCGGTTCTCCAAACTACCTCACCCACCAGCCTGAAGTCCTGTAGGCATTGATGCGGCGCTGCTTTTACTTTCTCTCGCAGTGAACGGAGTGACCCCTCTCGGGTGTACTCTGCTTTCAGTGCACGCAGGAACTTCGAGTCTGACTGCTGGGAGATTGTGTCTCAGTCTGAAGTCTGCCGCTTCACCCGTCCTTATCACAGCGGGAGTCGTCCGCGGATGTCTCACACGTGCTGGCTGAGGTTTGGCAGGAGGGGCGTGCACTATCAATACAGGCCAGCGGAGGTCGAAAGCCTTCCCATCTGGGTTCTCGAAGAACTGATTAGGCTCGCCCTAGCTTGTCGTCGTGAGTAGGGACGACCTCCACGATCTGCATGTTAGCCTTCCTGAATAGCTTGCGCCACGCGGGGAGCTTGGACTGGTGATCTGGCAGGACAAAGACCGCAGAGGTGTTCTCCGGGTCCGCCTTCCATTCTGCGATGTACCCTTGTTCAGAATTGCCTCCACAGTAATGTGTTTGGAGTTATACGGGGGATTGCACCAAACCCGAAGACCCCTCCATTTCTCAGAAAGGCAGTTTGTCCAAAATCGATCTGCCTGTCGGTTGCGGCCGCCAAGGTCACAACAGGCGTCCACGTCGAAGGGTCCAAACTTCTCGACGTACTTCGAGGAGTACTCTGCACGAACACGCCAATTCTGCGAGTCCTCTGGGGGACGAGCTAGTCGCTTCTGTGGGGGAAGGATCGATGGTGAAACTGACTGCTGGAGCGTCTTCTGAGGGTGTGGTGAGCTCACTGGCGGCTTATCAGTGGGCGCCGCCGGTGTATCAGCTCGTGATGTAGGCGCTCGCATTTTCGGTGACACCGACTGTGGAGGCGCTGGGGTCGTAGAGGCTTTCCCAGCCCGTGACATGCTCCTCGTTATCCTTATCTGAGGTGGAGCTCGGTCAGGGGGTTCACGTGGAGTTTCTACCGGCTTCGTGCTTTTGGCTTCAGGCCAGACAGGCATGTCGAAGTCGAGGCCATCTCCCTTCGCCCCTTCATAGAGCTTCGGATTAACGAGAGCGATGGTCTCCTCCAGGTCTATGGCCTGCTCCGCCACAGAGAGGGTTTCCACTGCTGAAGCCAAGAATCAACCGTCTGGGCCCATTGTGGATGAGCCGCGGGTGCTGAACTGATGAAGCATTCAGACTCCAGCGATGCCAAAGGGTCTTTCGGCAGGTCAGAGGTGGGGTCGATCACTCCCGCTTCCTTCAACCCCTCTCGAACGTCCTTGTCCTTGAAGTCAGGTCTTCTGGACAAGGCGTCCGGTACCAGCAGTAGTGCTCCCTTGATGTACTCCATGCGCGGGACTCCCACCTCCACCAGATCCATGTACCAGCGCGCCTGTCTGCGACTGAGCTCTCTCCCAGGTTCCATCAGCCATTCCAGGGGGCGGTGATCGCCCTGGATGCGGAAGTTGGTGAAGATGAGGTAATGCCGCCAGGTGACGGTGGTACAGTGGTGCAGGGCGCCTAGTTCTCGCTCGCCAGTGTGGTAGTTCTGCTCAGCAGCTGAGAACTGGCGGCTCTCGTATGCTATCACGCGCAGACCGAGACCATCTCCGGTGTCTTGCATCAGCACTCCCCCAAGGGCGATGCCGCTGGCGTCCGTCTGCACCACAAAAGGTGCTGTGCCGTCTGCGGCACCCTTAATGTTGGGTAAAGCGAGAACTGGTGCTGAGGTGAGGGCCTTCTTCAGTTCCTCGAAGGCCCACTGCTGCATGGGACCCCACTCCCAGGGTACGTCCGATTTGGTCAGCCGGGTGAGGGGCTGAGCGATCTCGGAGAAGCAGTGAATGAATCTGCGGTAATACCCCGCCAGGCCCAAGAATTGCCTGACGTGGGTAACCGTCTCCAGTTCTGGCCAGTCTCTCACTGCAGCCACCTTGTCGTGTTGGGGTCTACAGCCATCCGCGGAAATGCAGTGACCAAGGAACCGCAAGGATTTCTTCAACAGTTGACACTTGGATCTTTTGAGGAAGACGCCCTTCTCCCTGCACGTCAGGAGCAACTGCTTGACGTGTTCGTAGTGCTCTGCGGCGGTGTTGCTGAAAACGACCACGTCATCAATGAAGATCCGGATAAATGGCTACTATCCCGAGATCCTTGTGGGAGGATCTAGAACGCTCTAGATCCTCCCACAAGGATCACTTTTTCAAGAATTTTTTCCGGCGCCCAATGAGCTTTTGGGAGGCCGGCATCCCAGAATATATTCCACATGGGACCTAAAGTATATGCTATGATGATTGGTTTGACCAGAACTCGCTTTATATACTCACAGCAAATGCATTTATGACCTGCCCTAGTGGATTTTGAAGTGAGAAATTTTGAAAACATCGCAAAACGGACGCGTATCTTCCGGAATTTTTCGCCAATAGTATATCGATCCCATGCCGCCATGGATATAATGTATCTTAAGGTATTGCCATATACCAATCATATTTAGGTGAAAATACGATTTAGATCGTTTATATTGACCACATCACATAAACGCGGTCACATGGGTAAGATATATACATTCCTTAAGTATGGGGATATTTTTGCATTTTGCGCGTAAGTCTTGATCCATTTTAGGCTGTGAAGCTAAGATCCTTGCCTTGGTGAACACCTCAGTACTTTCACATGACCTCCGAGTCTCATTGAAAAAATTTGGAGAATTTTTGAACGATTAGAACTACCGCTAGAGATTTTACAATGCGAGTTTCAGACGTAGATTTGGTGAAAAATTGCTCCGCGGCACATGTGGGATGTTGAGGTCCACCGGAAGCGAGTCCCAAATATTAGTTGTGAGTAGTTGTGCTAGTTACACATCATATTTTGGTCATTACCTCGCAGGTCGACATGATATGAACCATCATGAGCCCGTGTAGTGAGGCCTATAGGTGCCAATGTTTTAGATCCTTGTGGGAGGACCTAGGATTTTATTTATTTTTTGTAAAATCAACCCCCCCAAACTACGCCTCGAAACAATGATCAAGAATCGATATTTCAAGCAAACCAACATGATAGATAATTCAAATAGGTCATAAATATTACCCACAAGCATAGGTTGGACTACTATAGCCAAAATATGAGGTCGCGATGGCCATTCCCGCTAGATCCTTGTGGGAGGATCTGGATTAAGGATAGTAGCCATAAAGGGGAGATGACCCAGAGCCCGCTGCATTCGTCGCTGGTACTGAGATGGTGAGTTCTGCAGTCCCTGTGGCATGACCAACCACTCATATGACCCCATCTGGGTGGTGAAGGCGGTCTTCTCGACGTCTCCTGGAGCCATCGGGACTTGCCAGAAGCCATCCACCGCGTCGAATGAGGAGAAGAACTTCGCACCCTGCATCTCGTCGAACATCATCTGGATGTCTGGAAGGGGGTACTTGTCCTTCACTGTCTGGCGGTTAAGAAGTCGGTAATCGATCACCAGTCGCAGCTCCTTGGGGTTCCCTGGTTTGGGGACCATCAGACAGGGAGCTGCATAGGGGCTGGACGAGGGCCGGATGTAGCCCTTGGACATCAAGGTCTCGACGCGCTCTCGAAGTTGGCGGAGTTCCTCTGCTGACTTCTTGTAGATGCGCTGGCAGGGCGGCCCCTTCTTGCTCAGCTCAGGGTCCAGGTTGATGTTGGCCTCATCTTGGGGATCATGTCTGAGACCGTCAATGTTCGGTAGAGCAGTCGTCATCTCCTTCTTGTACTCTTCACCCCAGAAGTCCTGAAATTTGAGGGTCCACTCGGGGCCCACTTCTGCGTCTTCAGTATCTGCAGGGGGTTCGGCGTCTTCAGAGTCGATAGCCGTAGCTGCAAAGGCAGAAGTCGTATCACCATGGGACTTCTCGGCCATCATGAGCCAGGCGGGTTGTATCCCCGGGTCATCGTTGCCGCGCAGCTTCTGCGTCTCCGCGTACACCAGGTACTTCTTCAACTGGGCGGGGGTCAGGAACACCTCATCCACCAATCCCGCACAGGCCGTGCCCTTCGGAGACTTGTCTCCAGATGCTTTCCCAGGAGAACAGCCTGTGATGGTGACGCGATCTCCAATCTTACCACTGCGGGACTTCCTGAGGAAAGAGACGGAACCATTCCCTTCATAGCCCAGAGTGACAGGAGAGTGACTGCGCAACCACCTTCCGCCAAGGATAACATCCACCTGTATGCCCAGTGGTAGGATTCGGAGGGCAAGGGCGTTCTCTGTATAGGTGCCCGTAGTGGTGTGTGTGTGTTAAACTTGGCGTACGCGGTGGCGCCAGTGATCTTTACAGATCCATCTGCTAAGGTGACTCGCATCTCGGAGCCAGCTCGTGTCGTGAGGCCACA
The DNA here is from genome assembly GCA_001247695.2 of Cymbomonas tetramitiformis. NCBI lineage: Eukaryota > Viridiplantae > Chlorophyta > Pyramimonadophyceae > Pyramimonadales > Pyramimonadaceae > Cymbomonas > Cymbomonas tetramitiformis. Next base: position 5,224 of record LGRX02012256.1, read on the forward strand.
TCGCTTGGCGCTCTGCTCCGAGATGAAGTTGTCAGAGGCCCCCGAGTCGATCAGCACCTTGGGGGAGTGACAACGTGGCCGTCACTCTGCTCAAGCTGGGATGACACTGGCTCACCTCATCACTAATCCCTGCGATGAGCTGGACCAGCTCGAACAGATGGAACAGGATACCCCTCTGCCGTGGGAGCGTCAAGAACGCACAGAGGATGGGTCGTTGGCACTGGTGACAGAGCTACTGGCGATCCAGACGGAAGCAACCCGCATGCCCAGAATTCTTGTACTTTTTAGTGGTACCGGATCGGTGGAAAGAGAATTCCTAAATTGCTTCCCCTCCGCCTCCGTGGTGACCCTCGACTCCGAGCACATCTGGCATCCCACACACGTGCAAGACATCCTACAGTGGGACTACAAACAATACCCGCCGGGATTCTTCGATGTCGTTTGGGCCAGTCCCCCCTGCAGACAGTACAGTCAAGCGCGCACCACTGGAGGGCCCCCTGATCTTCCCCAGGCTGACAAAATCGTACGACGAGCATTGCAGATCATTGACTACTTGGAGCCAAAACATTGGTTCATGGAGAACCCCAGAGGTCGCTTCCCCAACGCGCTGCGGCTTCGTCCCATGATGCGCCAGCTTCCTCCCCTGCTGGTGTGTACCTACTGCATGTACGGTACGCAGTACATGAAGCCCACCTGCATATGGACGAACTCAGCACCACCCACGCCCCTGCTACGCTGTACTGCTTCGACACCGTGTGCGTGCAGATGGGCAACCGGTGCTCATCCAGAGACTGCTCAGCTGGGACCTCACCCGCAGCAGACTGGAGCGGGCCAATCCGCGAGCGTATATCCCGTGCCAGCGCTCCTACTGCGACAACTTTTCCGACATTTACGCCTCCGCAAGACTGAAGACCCGCTTTAGATTCCAAGCGGCACCCTCCTTCGTGAAAGTGGTGCCCTGGTAGCGGAGGCAAGCTGTGCTCGAAGAGGGACCAGAGAACCTAAGAACTGGAAACAGAAAGGAACCAGAAAACCTAAGAACTGGAACTTAGATGGGTACCTTAGCGGAGTGATCCCAGGAGGTAGACCACTCCTAAGGGGGGAGAGTTGTGCCCGGAGGCACAGCGTGAGCCGATATGCCTATGCGTCCGTATGTGTGTCATCGGGGGTAATCTGGGATTGGCACGATGACAGTGAAATTGGGCTTGATATCACGATGAGAATGAATACCAGATGTCCGGGGTATGACAGTATGACACTATGACACTATGACAGTATGACAGTATGACACTATAGTAATATGACAGTACTGTGGGGGGTGTCATCGTGGAACTCAGTCAGACCCTAGAAGAATGGTCAGATTCGCATCGGGGTTGAAAAGACAATGAAATCGAATATCAGATATTAAGGTTATGACAGTATGACAGTATGACGCTATGACAGTATGACAGTATGACAGTACAGTAGTATGACAGTACTGTGGGGCAGTCATCGTGTCAGTCTGTCGACATAGCATCTGAATCGAGAATGACGAATCGGAATTAGAAATGAGATCGGATCGGGAATTGAACGTTGAGCCGAAGTGTGACATCGGCTGTCGAGTGGTTGACCCTGCAACCTGAGTGACGAGTGAATAAGTGGAGCACTTGAGAAGTGTTTAGCCTTCAGAACTCGGAACCGAATTATCGTTTGTACCTCAATCTGGCCCTGCTCCCCCTGTTCTTATCTGCGAGAAAGACAGATCCGCTGTCCGGCTAAGCTCGCTGAACATCAAACTGATAATCACATAAACAGTGTCTGGCCGAGGCTTTATGCTCTCGGAAACCCAGACAGTGAAACAAGACTGTACTACTGTACTGTACTACTGTACAGTACAGTGCTAGGATGTCACGGACACGATACGGAAGCAGGGTCAGGCTAGGGGCTAGTCAGAGCCCATAATAACTAAGCCTAAACCCGAAGTCCAGCACACCACCCGTGGGTGTGACTACCTAGCAAAGCAGGTACAGCATAATACAGCCACGAGATAATAAACAAACACCTAACATTCACTTCGGTGGAAACCGATCACTTCTAGCTGGGTGCCGGGGTCTTGACCCGGTTATCCCACTACTGGGCTAAAGCTAATCAAGCTGCCAGGACAATCGAAGCAAACTCAGCCACTTTGAGGCTGGTCAGCATGGCTGAGTTCAGCGGTCGGGATGCAAGCACGGAAGAATCCCGAAGTGAATTGTAAACTGTCTGTTGCAAATTGAGCACCACCAGACCGAAGTGGGCAAGGTGGATCCACAGCAGAATGTAAAGTAACCGAAGACTGCAAAGACTCCAAAAATACTGAAGAACTCAAACAAGTAGATACCCACGGCGGTTTAAGCATTGAAGAGGAACACAGAAGAACTCCATCATCTGGCGGCCAATCACGGATGCCTGCAACACCAAGTGGCGGATCCGAAGCAAAGAGATCTCCAGTAGACCGACGGGCGGTGGCTCCGGGCTCAACCAGGCCCCTGTCACCACCGCCCACGGCAACCAGAGATGCCGTAGCGCTAGTCAGCAGAGAACAACAAAGCACGGAAGCCATCAACGCACACCGGAGAAAGCTCGGCGGAGTCCGGGGACGGCACATCGGAGTCAGACTGTCACCGGCCGCTGGCGATGCTCCCCCGTCAGAGTCATCACTTCTGCAAGTACTTTCTTAAGTTTTCTTAAGTTTTCTTAAGTTTTCTTAAGTTTTTCTTAAGTTTTCTTAAGTTTTCGATATAAACCCACACTATGCATATTTAAATCGGGGCAGTTAGCTATTGGCCGACAGTATACTTAAGAATTATACTTAAGAGAACTTAAGAAAATGTAAGTACGTGGAAGCTTCTTGGTAGGAGGATATTGTCCACATGGCTTAAGGATAACTTAAGAAAACTGGAGAATCTTATCCAAATGTAAGCACGTGATTGGCTGGAATGTAGGAGATATGCACACGTGTAAGAAAGCTATATGCTGGATATTTAAAGATTGTATACACATGCATGCACGTAATTGGCTGTTAAGAAGACACGTGTAGGCAGGACAATGCTTCCCATCGCAAAGATATTTACAAATGTAACATTGTGACTGGTTCCACATTTAGGGTCTAAACCCTAAACCCTAAAACCCTTCAATCAAACAGTCAGCAGCTGGGTACCGCGTACACTACTATGGGATGCTACCCATTCCATCCAGCTTCCAGTTAACTATCTATCTATCTATCTATCTATCTATCTATCTATCTATCTATCTATCTATCTATCTATCTATCTATCTATCTAGTATAACCCACGTGGCTTGGTGACATGCACGTGCAGAGTGACAGGCGAATGATTCTGCTGCCGTAGATAGATCTGCAGCACCGTTGGGAACGTCGGGGACTGCTCGCTGTTGCAGTTGAGAGAAGGCCTGGAAGCTGCGCATCCCACCCCAGATTCTCAGTAACTTACACCCCTTGCCGCTTGTGACTTTTTCGAGCAGCCTAGGAGAAAATGGCACGTGCGACACCACAGGAAAGTTCACATTCTTATTACCTGAACGAAGCGCGGAAGGGGATTAATGAATGCCTTGGATCTCACGCAGCAGGTGCACCGCATGGTAGAGGTTGTCGCCCGTGTCTTTACTCTTTGTTTCAACGAATAATGCCTTCGTTCCGATGAGCGCGCATGGCAGTAGCAGCTCTACGTAATCATTTCTGGCGAGCACAGTGATTCCTTGGTTCTCCATATATTCATCTTCTACCTGACGGTACGCTCGCAAACTGGCCAAACGGCACACCGTATGCTGGCTCTCGGTGTCTATCACCAGGTAGTATGCAAGGACCTTCGCATATGGGAATTCTGATAGGGAGTCCAGCCCAGTCGGGAGCATGTTCCCGAAGCCAGTGTCCGAGATGGAAACGTGGTAGGAGACTCGCTTCTCCGCCCTCGTGTACAAGGAAGACGTGAATTCCTCCAGATTCAGGGACATCCTCAAGTACACGATGATATCGCACGTGCATAATGCCTGTGCACCCTGCTGCCGGGGGTGCAACATGCCAACCAAATGCTGCAGTTGTGCTAAGCAGCTTGCGAGGACGGGTGCGTCGTGAGCTACGCGCCTGCCGGTACCCATGAAATAGCAAGGAGATGTCTTAGCCTCCGCGGCTGGGTCCACAAGCCCAACCGAGACCGCTGCTTGGCCGGGGTAAACCTCGTTGGCTAACTCCGGTAGGGAGCGCATTGTTGGATGCAAGCTTACATATGCCTCCAGGGCGAGCTTCTCGCACGTCCCATTCATGATGGCCTCCACAGGCTTGTTCTTGACGTGAGAGTCTTTCACGATTCCTTTCGCCCGCTGAATACCTCGTTCCACCCAGAACTCCATGGCCGCACCCACATCCCCTAGATAGTATTCTTGCCGGAACAGGTGCACCACCGCCAGACGCATGTTGAATGTAAGCATCTTCGCCGGGCCCTTATCTTCCATGATCGCGGCGTGCTCCCACAAATGCTCCTTTGCCACCTCCCGCGCCCGCCGTACCTCCGTCTCCGTGAGGGGGCTATCTGCTGTTACCATCCCTCGCGTGTAATGCAACACCGCCCGCCGCAGGTGTTGTCAGGCAGCCTCCATGACCATGTTCCAATGGACCAGCAGATCGCCAAACACCAAGGTGAGTAGTATACCACGAAATTCAGGAAATCCTCCATGGTCCACATACCTGCCCCCCAACACCCCTCCCCGGGTACGATTTACACAAACTAACACAACAGCACACGCACTCCCCATAACGACAAACACCATTGCGCTTGTTCATGGATAGGTCAGGCACAGCCGCACCCTCACGTACCCTGCACATGTCGCGAGTCATTTCAGATAAGCACAACGTTTGGCGCTCTGTTTGAGCTAATGCCACGAACGAATTGCAACCTGACAAAAACTGTCGCCAAAAAGATAGGGTTGCCAAGCGTGCCTCCATCTTTTCTTCTTTTCGATGGAGGCACACTTGGCAACCCTATCTTTTTGGCGACAGTTTTGTCAGGTTGCAATTCGTTCGTGGCATTAGCTCAAACAGAGCGCCAAACGCTGCTATCATCAGTGCGTTTGAGCCTCTTTCTGAAATAATGAGCAGGGAAGACTGAACGTGTACGCACCCAAGTACTTCACCACGCAATGGTACGGGCGGCCTATGTCGTGAGGCGGTTGGATGAGGGCTGCCCGGCTTTGGATCTCATCAACAATCGCTTTCGGCAGAACCAGCCTAGGGTGCGTGTTGTTGCTCAGCTTGCCAAACCAGAGCTTGAGGCACCTCTTTACATTCCCGTACAACACACAATGTGCGAATGGGTGGGCATATGCGTGCATCGGGTCAAAGTACGGAATGCGCTCCAAGGCACCTCGTCCGTGTCTCCCTGTGGCGTGTGCCGGTTCGGCGCCCGATTCTGTGCTCGCCACCATCGAGGCGTGCATCTGCTTAGTGATCATTGCATCGGCATCGTCCGCCCACACCTTCTTTGACCCTTTAGAGTTGGTCCATCCTTGCTGCTCCACTTCCTTGAAATAGCCCCGGAAATACATCCCTCGCCCCCCCGGACCAACAGTTCCCTCAAACAGACTGTACGGATCGGCGCGGTAACTGCTAATTCCCATGAACCTGCCCATCGTTATCCGCATAACGGAGTCGGCATACACCATTCCCAGGATCACGGTCAGCTGGTAAGATTTCTTGAGGAACGCATCGTGCACCACAAAAGCTGCTCCGTCAACCGTCTGACCCTTACTCAGGCTGAGCATCTCGTCTTCGAAGAGCCCCCATACCACCAACGGATTAACAATCTTCTGCCGTGGCCCTTTTGTCATCCATAGGTACTTGTGAAACTTGTCACGGTGCCTCATCTGCATTCGTGCCACCCCCATTCCACCTTCCATTCCTCAAAGATATGCGATAGCATTTGGCTTCAGATTCCTGCAGAGTGCAAGTGGCGTTACCTAAAACAGAGCGCCAAACCCTTGGTTTGGAGATCTCGGTGAAAGTCCGAGATGCCACACATTTACGAGGCGCGCTTCCTCGCACTTTCCCTTCCCCTCTCTTTTCCTTCCCCTCTCCCCTTGCAAGCTTGCTACTGCCACCATAATAAGCTAATAATGCCACAAGCCACAAGCTACGCTGGATACCTGGATTAACCTGTAGCCACTCCACCATCCAGATCCACCATCTTCATACGTACCGAGTAATGAAGGTCTTCGCTTTTGACCACCCCGACACCCATGGAGTAAGACCTGCACTCCACATCCCCGCGCACGCGCTCAGCCAGTTGCATCCGCGGCGGCTGGTTGCACGACATGCTTGTGTATATATGGGGTGTGCAAGATGGTGTGGGGGGGGGTCACCCAACATCTGAGTTGAACACTTGACAGTCATCCGCCCCGGGGGAAATCACCATCACGTGGTGCTCGGCGTATTCCACATAAGGATCACCTCCAACGGGGGTTTCGATCCTAGGAGCGTCCTGTAAGAGAGCGCCCTTAACGGACGCGTGGCGGTTTATGGTTCTCGCCAGTTCCGATGTCCAGAAGTCACACTGTAAGCGCGCGTCTCGGCGGGCACGGGCCTTGCAAAACTCTGGGCATTCCATCCATCTTCGGATGGTATCCTCGATCGGGAAATAATAGAACCACTCCTTCGGGCGCAACTTCTCCCCGTCCGCGGTTTTCACAACCTCAAACCGTCTTTCCTTGCAGCGCTTGACAACGATACCCGCTTCGTCTTTCTCCAGCACCACACCGCACTCCTCCATTGGGTCCCATTTCCTCGGATCTGGCTCTCGGGGGAAATGTCGGCACCACCGCGGGCATACATGAACCGCATATGCCATGTGATCTTCTACTTGCATGTAAGTCCGCATCCTATATAGGGTGCTTGGCAAGCGACATCGGGTAGGCCCACCCATCAGCATGAGCAGGACCTTCAGAAATCTGTCAAAAGCTGGCCGTGACCAGCCTTGGTCCATTCGCAACTGCATGAAGTAGTAGACCGCCTCACCAACGGTTATATAATTATCCGGATTGTCACTAAACAGCGGTTCACCTGGGCGGATGTCCCATTGCAGGTTCTCCGGCGGAGGCATGTCCACGACATTTTCTTCCTCAGGCATGTCCACGTCCTGCCCTTCCTCGGCCGTGCGCAAGAGTTCATCCATGAGACCTGCCTCCGTGGCCGTGCGCTCGTCCCACATGTCGTAGTCTGTTGGCCACGCCTGGTCGCAACCGTGGGCATGGAAGGCCTGCTTTATCAAACCGTGCGTACGAACCCCATACCGCACTGTTAGTTCTTTATACACCCGTTGTGGGCTGGCAATACTGTACACTTAGCACACAAGAATGTTGCTGTCGTACGTACGTGTCTGTAAGCTCTCGGTGAAGCTGCGTCCCAAAAAACGATTGGAAGACGTTGGTGAAGTGTAACCGAGGGTGACCCCACGGACCGTGAACAAGCACAACCTCCCCCCACCAACCATGGCAACCGCTGCCGTCGAGGGGCGTGGCATATACACGAAGTCGCAGCAGGCCCCGTAGGCCGTAGGGATGTCCCAATTGGGGCACAGACCAGCCGCTCCGCGGCCACCCTGCAAACTCGAAAAAGTTGGCGGAGGGGGTCAGCGGACAGTCCCCGGCCTTCACGAATATAGCGTGATGAAGATGTTGATCACCAAAGACGTCCAGCAGCAAGCTTTGCGCGTGCAACGCAAAGGAGTCCGCCGAGCTCTCAGGCCATAACCCACCAGCAAGACGGCGTTGCTCAAGCGTCCAGATTTTCAATAGAGACCACCGCTCCAAGCCAACCTGGCTGCAATACGCGTGACGAGGTGTGGATGTTACCTGCGGCAAAAGGCATGGTACGCAGGTTTTCAGAAGTAAGAAAACCAACCATCTCCATTCAACTCGCTGGATCGCTATGATTTATCGCATGCCAGGAAGGCAGCTTTGCAGCCGCAATGCAGGCATCAGGCGGGAACATATGAACATCATCCAATACCCTATACGAGGACATCGGCGACGAACCTACCTCCTAGGTTAGCATCCATAGGCGCTTATTGGTTTACCCAGACGGACTAACTTGCCATCGGTAGCCGCCTCGGAGGTCACAAAAAGACGGGCAAGAAGTAAGGCTAGCGGCGGTTGGCCGTTTCGCGGGCTCGCGGTGCACGCAGTCCATAACTGGGTTCCAGATTGCACGGCTGACACAGGCATTGCTTGACCGCTTCCCCAGGATGCCACGCACAGTCGCGTTGGTGGCATCATCATTAACTCTCTTAAGGGCGTCACGTGAATCTCGAATCAAAATGCGCACGAGGATCGGGGCAATCGCCCACATGTCGGTTGCAGGTGTCGGTCCTCCATTACTGTACTCCGGCGCATACACTGATCCAGGCTTCGGATGTGCATCGGCAGGCGTTCCGGAGGTCCATCGGTGCCTACGGTAGTGATCTTCAGGCAGCCCTTCCTTATGCTGCCGCCTTGATAGCCCGAAATCGATGATGACCAAGCTGTCGGGCCTCGTCGGGGAAAGCACCATGTTTGTTGCCCGGACGTCCCCGTGGGAGATACCGGCTTTATGCAGCGCAGCAAAGCCTGTCAAGATTCTGGCGCACAGGTCTCTCTTGAAGGTCATGGTAACAGGCACGGGCGGTTGTGCCAGGAAGGCGTCCAGAGAGATGCCGTGGTCCATGGAAAGTAAGAACGGTGCACATGCGGGACGTTCTCGTTCGCCAAGCTGCCGCAAACCGAAGTGGAGTATGGGCGACACGTACTGCGGAGCTGAATTCGCGGCGAGGGTCGTCATGTATAGTTCCCGAGCAAACTCGGAAAAGCGGGTTGACGCGCTTGGCCAGTGCTTTAGACTGAACTCTTTGTACACCAAAGGAACTGTGCCGTTGAGGGTGCAACCGACTCTGGTTGACGCGAAACCGCCGTCGCACTTTTTCGCCGGACCTAAAGGATTTGAGAACGTGACCATATTGTAGGAGACTTCACCCAAGTTGCAGTTCTGCGCCAGAGTGCGCACGACATCCGGGCCGTAACGCCAGGCGGTTGTGCGTGGGTGACGACTGTTCTCGGACGTGAGCTGGGAGTAGTACTCCGAGCAACCACCCACGAATATGGGAAGCGGTGCTTGTGGAAGGGGTTTCTCCTCCTCGACAGAAGCTTCAAGTGCACTATGTGCCCTTTCCAACTCCACTATTTTTTTCTTAAGACGCTTGGACTTGTTGTTACGGCTGCGGGTTTTGCGTTTCTTGGTCTTGCAAAAGGTGCAGCAACCGCCCTCCTCTATCAGACCTAGTATTATGTTTAATGATGTTACACACATACGACACGCCACAACCCACATGCGCCCACGGTCCGCCGCACCGGCCCGAAACAACCACATATCTCCTACCGGCCACACCCCCTGAATATGGTCGCGTGTCAGAGGAGCTGTCCTCACACCACACCAAATATATCCCGTGTGCCCTACCCACATGCGCCCACGGTCCACCGCACCAACTCGACACAACCACATACATCCTACCGGTCACACCCCTTGTTATGGTCGCGTGTCAGAGGAGTTGTCCTCACACCGCACCATAGATATTCGGTGTGCCCAACCCACATGCGCCCACGGTCCACCGCACCAACCCGAAACAGCCACATACATCCTACCGGCCACACAATTTTATTATGGTCGCGTGCCAGAGGAGCTGTCCTCACACCGCACCAAATATATTCCGTGTCCCCAACCCACATGCGCCCACGGTCCACCGCACCGACCCAAAACACACACACATACATGCTACCGGCCACACCCCCTTAATATGGTCGCGTGTCAGAGGATTTGTCCTCACACCGCACCATAGATATTCGGTGTGCCCAACCCACATGCGCCCACGGTCCACCGCACCGACCCGAAACAAACACATACATCCTACCGGCCACACCCCCTTGTTATGGTCGCGTGTCAGAGGATTTGTCCTCACACCGCACCATAGATATTCGGTGTGCCCAACCCACATGCGCCCACGGTCCACCGCACCGACCCGAAACAAACACATACATCCTACCGGCCACACCCCCTTGTTATGGTCGCGTGTCAGAGGAGTTGTCCTCACACCGCACCATATATATTCCTTGTGCCCAACCCACATGCGCCCACGGTCCACCGCACCAACCCGAAACAGCCACATACATCCTACCGGCCACACAATTTTATTATGGTCGCGTGCCAGAGGAGCTGTCCTCACACCGCACCAAATATATTCCGTGTCCCCAACCCACATGCGCCCACGGTCCACCGCACCGACCCAAAACACACACACATACATGCTACCGGCCACACCCCCTTAATATGGTCGCGTGTCAGAGGATTTGTCCTCACACCGCACCATAGATATTCGGTGTGCCCAACCCACATGCGCCCACGGTCCACCGCACCGACCCGAAACAAACACATACATCCTACCGGCCACACCCCCTTAATATGGTCGCGTGCCAGAGGAGCTGTCCTCACACCGCACCATAATATATTCCGTGTGCCCAACCCACATGCGCCCACGGTCCACCGCACCGACCCAAAACAAACACACACATCTACATCCTACCGGCCACACCCCCTTGTTATGGTCGCGTGTCAGAGGATTTGTCCTCACACCGCACCATAGATATTCGGTGTGCCCAACCCACATGCGCCCACGGTCCACCGCACCGACCCGAAACAAACACATACATCCTACCGGCCACACCCCCTTGTTATGGTCGCGTGTCAGAGGATTTGTCCTCACACCGCACCATAGATATTCGGTGTGCCCAACCCACATGCGCCCACGGTCCACCGCACCGACCCGAAACAAACACATACATCCTACCGGCCACACCCCCTTGTTATGGTCGCGTGTCAGAGGATTTGTCCTCACACCGCACCATAGATATTCGGTGTGCCCAACCCACATGCGCCCACGGTCCACCGCACCGACCCGAAACAAACACATACATCCTACCGGCCACACCCCCTTAATATGGTCGCGTGTCAGAGGAGCTGTCCTCACACCGCACCATATATATTCCGTGTGCCCAACCCACATGCGCCCACGCTCCACCGCACCGACCCAAAACAAACACATACATCCTACCGGCAACACCCCCTTGTTATGGTCGCGTGTCAGAGGAGCTGTCCTCACACCGCACCATATATATTCGATTTGCCCAACCCACATGCGCCCACGGTCTGCCGCACCCACCCAAAACAAACACATACATCCTACCGGCCACACCCCCTTAATATGGTCGCGTGTCAGAGGAGTTGTCCTCACACCGCACCATACGTATTCAATGTGCCCTACCCATTTACGCCCACGGTCTGCCGCACCAACCCGAAACAACCTCAAAAATTCCAGCTACCACACCCCGTTTCAACCGAGCCACGGGTCCGGGGGCGCGCCTCGAGCCTTGAATAACAAGGACACGCGCACGCCTCTCCTAACCCACCGGCTGGGATCCTGAGCTACCCCGACCGAAAATGCAATGATGACGAGTAGCCACGGGTACAGGGGGCGCGCAGCGAGCCTTGAATCAGGCCACGCGCACGCCGCTCCCGACCCACCGGCACCTCGTCGAGGAAAAAGACCAATATCTTTCCGTCATGCAGCGTTACCTCCCGAGCAGAATACCATCCCTCTCCGACGGCGGACCGTATTTTAAGATAAGCAAGCAGGTTCATAAAGCAAATGTATTCCGTGTGCCCAACCCACATGCGCCCACGCTCCACCGCACCGACCCAAAACAAACACATACATCCCACCGGCCACACCCTTTTATTATGGTCGCGTGTCAGAGGAGCTGTCCTCACACCGCACCATATATATTCGATTTGCCCAACCCACATGCGCCCACGGTCTGCCGCACCCACCCAAAACAAACACATACATCCTACCGGCCACACCCCCTTAATATGGTCGCGTGTCAGAGGAGTTGTCCTCACACCGCACCATTCGTATTCAATGTGCCCTACCCATTTACGCCCACGGTCTGCCGCACCAACCCGAAACAACCTCAAAAATTCCAGCTACCACACCCCGTTTCAACCGAGCCACGGGTCCGGGGGCGCGCCTCGAGCCTTGAATAACAAGGACACGCGCACGCCTCTCCTAACCCACCGGCTGGGATCCTCACCTACCCCGACCGAAAATGCAATGATGACGAGTAGCCACGGGTACAGGGGGCGCGCAGCGAGCCTTGAATCAGGCCACGCGCACGCCGCTCCCGACCCACCGGCACCTCGTCGAGGAAAAAGACCAATATCTTTCCGTCATGCAGCGTTACCTCCCGAGCAGAATACCATCCCTCTCCGACGGCGGACCGTATTTTAAGATAAGCAAGCAGGTTCATAAAGCAAAGCATAAAGCCACAGAAAACTCACCGTCGGTTCTGCAGGCTCTTCAGGAGCGCCGCCTTCTTCACCCGCGGGCTCCTCGTTGACGTCCTTATTCAGGTCCAACGCGGCTGCTGCACCGGCTTGGGCAGCTTGCCCCACAGCCTGCACACCCGATAACCCGGCTGTGTGTGTGGGGGGGGGAAACATACGCAAAACACGGCCAACGAAAAACGACGGTCTAAGACCATGATGTTTCACAAAATTTAAACTGAAGCTCGCACCGGTGGATCTCCCCCGTTCCCGCCGTTGGAGCGTCCCGCCGCAGCAAGGAGTCTTGCTGCGCGATGGCTACCAGACGTACGTGCGGGAGGAGAAGACGCCATGTTTATTATATATTCAAACTTCAAAATTTCTACTAGGGCGGAAAGGGAAGGTGGTCAAAAAACCTTCTCTTTCGAAAGAACGAATAAGCCCCGCCCGCCGCAGTTTAAACCCTCGCCTGATTTGAAATCGAGTGTTCCAAGTATTTATTATTTTACAGTATATATGTCACATGCGTGGGTATGATGACGATCGCGATTTTGATTGGACTACACCACTGACAGGCTTTCCCCATTCACGACATTCCCTGACATATTTATAGTGCACGCGAGCCTTCGCGAATCAGGTTGCCACAAACTTTTATACCTCGACTGATTCAGTGTGTATAATTACTCATCGTCGACTGCCAGACAAATCTTTGGCCTTTTACAAACCCAGCCTCTTCGAGTCATATCTCCTGGCATCGCGCCAGTCATTCTGGGGCTCTCGCGTGAACCCTGGGGCATCCTGAAGCGGGCTTGGTGACATTCCTATGTCATCGGGTGTATAATTCTACCGATTTATACCGACTTAAGCAAACTTAAGCAAACTTAAGCAAACTTAAGCAAACTTAAGCAAAAACCTTGTTCTAGTGCATGCTCAAGAGTGCCGAAGGAGCCAAAAGCCACTCGCTGCCCGCCGTCAGAGTCATTTTCAGAGCCTTGGTCATTGCCAGGGCCTTCAGAGCCAACGTCAGAAGTATCAATCCTCATGCCAGCAAACAGCGGAGCCGGCGCAGAGTCGCCGAGCTGGAGTGACGGGACAGAGCCAGGCAAGCCGAGAGAGCCAGGGACAACCACTGGCGGGTCATGAGCCGCAGGCACACCACCAGCCACGAGTGCAGAGGGATGCCGAACCGCAGGCGGTGGCGGAATCGAGCCCCGTGCATCCGAGTGGAATGTGGCCAGACCAAACTGAGCCATGCCGTCATCGTCAGCCGCCGCATCCTGAGCGGAAGCCGCCGCATCCTGAAAGTGCCGCAGAGATGTGGGCTCAGCCGTCACAAAAGAACATGCTGACAGCTCGCACACCTCTGGGCGACCCTCCATCGTGCAGAGCGACTCGAAGGCATGTTCATCCCCAGCGTCATAGAAACGCTGGAAACGAACAGCCAGACAGTCAGTCTCATAGTCCTCAACTGCACCACAGTAGTGGGCAGACTGAGGACCGCCGTTGGGGCATTCAGCATGCCAGTGTTTCAAACCACTTTGTGCACACTCCGCATTTCTGCAGTGAGGCACGAAGGCACCGCTCTTCTTGTCAAACGAGACAGGAGGAGCGGTGCCAAGTGGCTTAACACCAGCACGATGATGCTTAGCAGCAGAGCGGGTAAGGTGCTTGCCCGCAGGCGGTGCCCCTTCCCGTTTCTCCCGCTTTAGGTCACGAATGTCCTGCTGCATGCGCTCCAGCTGCTTCTGCAGACTGGACAACGCCGCAGCCAGGTCAGACGCGCCATCGCCGAATGACAGAGCAGAGACACGGGTGTCAGAGACTTTCAGGCCGTGGCGGAACTGCTCCCGCACACGAGCCTGAATAGTCAAGAGAGACACGCCCTGCCGCTGGTCAGCTCGAGCCAAGGAATTAGCCAAGTCACGGTACAACGCCGAATTGCCGAGAGCCTTTAGAAACTGCCGCTTCACCGCGTCCTCTGGCAAGTTGTGGGAACGCTGAACGTCCCGCAACAGGCCATTGAACTCACGGATGCCACGGTCAGGATCCTCGCTGCCGGGGATGCGAACCGCCAGCAGCGACTCAAAAGAGTCAAAGGGCTCTGAGCGTTCCTGGAGCATGCGTACCACCTCAAGGGCAGCACGCTTGCCATCTCCAGGAACGTCAGACCCAGAGGCCTCAAGCCAGTCACGAGCAGGCGAGCCAGGGCGAGCCAGAAACGTCAGAGCCGAAAGCAGCAACTCGTTGCCCTCATGCCTAGCCGCAACAGTCATGTCAGTCAGGTCAAAGAGGGGAGCAAGTGCCTGCGACTGGAGCAAAAACTGCGCGCGCAACTCATGCATGACCTGTGAAAAAATGTCGACTGCGTCGGTCTCCGTTCCAGCGAAGCGTTCTGATTTGTCTCCAAGAATTTTAGTGGCAACGATCTTAGCCACTCTTCTGTCGAAATTTTCCCGAGCCAACTGCTGACACTTCTCAAGAATCTCCCTCGCAGCTGCGGTGGTCGGAGCTGGCAGCTGCGGGGTGTGGGGCGTCGCAGAGTGCTGCGCACCCACATCATCGAAAATCGTTTCTAATCTACGGACGCGAGACCGCGTCATTCTATTGGCTGTGGTAACCATGATGGAGAGACAGTGGAAAGGTTGAGCTAAGCAGGGTGGTGTTGTAAGAATTGACACAGCGGCCAGATACTCCGTAGAAGTCTCAGCAGAAGAACAGATCGAAAATTACAGGTCGTAAGCGGAAAAATGAGAACGGCCAAAATGTACAACGTGTGGAGCGACCTCGCCAGGGCCAGTGGCGCACGATGCAAATAAACCCTCGCTGCGACGATACTGCCGTAAAAAAAAGTAATCCGTCAACTGCCGATCTCCTGCGCAGCGAAGGCGAGCACAACGCGTGCCGCCATCACTGCCATGCTAAAAGGCCATACCGCGAGAACAATACACCACCGCCCAAGTGGGCGCTCAACCCCTCCTACGTCCTACTTAGCCGAACATGGCAACAGCAAGGCGCTGCGCCATCATCAGAACCACCGGAAAGCCGGTGCGGGCCAGTGGAAGCGTGGTGGGCCCATAACCTGCGAGAAAGACAGATCCGCTGTCCGGCTAAGCTCGCTGAACATCAAACTGATAATCACATAAACAGTGTCTGGTCGAGGCTTTATCCTCTCGGAAACCCAGACAGTGAAACAAGACTGTACTACTGTACTGTACTACTGTACAGTACAGTGCTAGGATGTCACGGACACGATACGGAAGCAGGGTCAGGCTAGGGGCTAGTCAGAGCCCATAATAACTAAGCCTAAACCCGAAGTCCAGCATTATCGTTTGTACCTCAATCTGGCCCTGATCCAGTATATTATAAAATCCGAATTGTGTACCTTTGCACGTTCAATCAAAAACAAATTTCGCGGCCACTTCGTGTGCGGTGCCTACTCCCCCTGTTCGTCGCCCAGCGGTGGACTGATAGTTGGGTAATGGTAGGACAACACGCGGTTTGGGGGCGAAGATCGCGGGGCTCTCCACGGTTGCTGCCCATAATGGGGGGTCTGTGCCGGGGAACTCGCCGCCCCCTCCGGTAAACGATATTGGACACGAAGTGGGAACTGGTTCCGCGCGATCGAGAGGTCATCAGACCTGAGACAGGTCGTCATCGTCTCTTCGCCGGAAATTTCCGGCGAAATCACATCAACACATTGCATGCTGCCGAGCGGAGGGCAGCATGCATGCTGGGAAGGCATTGGCAGGTTGCATGGTGCCATGGGGAACAGTTTTCAGAAGCGTATGAAAAATATTCTATTGCTTCTAAAAACTATTCCTGCTTATTATATATCATAAACCCTTTGCCTTGCCCTTTACCGCTGCACGCGACCGGCAAGCATCTTTGACACTCGGAAGTTTCAAAGATGCGTTTGGTATTTTTGGTGCACCCTAAAATTACAAAACAGCCGAGCGCTTCCCGTTTGTGCGGGATAATCACATTTATTCCATGGCATATTTCATATGAAATATACACATAAGCACGAAGGCATCGGCCACGCATCTTTGAAACTAACGAGTTTCAAAGATGCGTTTTTGGTCATTTGGGTGCGCATACCCAAATAACAAATCAGCCGAGCGCTTCCCGTTGGCGTGGGGTATCCAACGCTTGAATGTTGAATATTCATTATAATATGAGTTAGCATGCGAGGTTGCAAAGGCATCGGGACAGAATCTACGAAACTGTCCTATGCCTTTGCCTTTGGGTTTGGGTTCGAACGTACCCAAACCCAAAGATGCCAAACAGCCGAGGGCTTCCCGTGCGTCCTAGCGCACGAACCTTGGCACAAATACTTTCAAGATACATATCTTTAAGTTACCTGAAGCTCAAGGCTTCAAGTTACTTGTGCGCCCAACGCGCAATTTATTTCTAAGGCAGATGTTTTGGGTTTGGGTTCGAACTTGACACCCAAACCCAAAGATGCCAAACAGCCGAGGGCTTCCCGTGCGTCCTAGAACGCGAAACTTGGCAGAAATACTGCCAAGATACATATCTTCAGGTTACTTGAAGCTCAAGGCTTCAAGTTACTTGTGCGCGAAACGCGCAATTTATTTCTAAGGCAGATGTTTTGGGTTTGGGTTTGGGTTCGAACCCAAACCCAAAGATGCCAAACAGCCGAGCGCTTCCCGTGCGTCCTAGAGCACGAAACTTGGCAAAAATACTGCCAAGATACATATCTTTGAGTTACCAGAAGCTCAAGGCTTCAATTTACTCGTGCGCCCAACGCGCAATTTATTTCTAAGGCAGATTTATTGGGTTTGGGTTTGGGTTCGAACACAAACCCAAACCCAAAGATGCCAAGCAGCCGAGGGTTTCCCCTGCGTGTGCATGTGTGTTAATGCATATGAAATATTCCATGAAATAAATGTGAATATCCCGCACAAACGGGAAGCGCTCGGCTGTTTTGTAAAATTAGGGTGCACCCAAAATACAAAACGCATCTTTGAAAGTCGGAAGTTTCAAAGATGCTTGCCGGTCGCGTGCAGAGGTAAAAGGCAAGGCAAAGGGTTTAGGATATAGAAGAAGTAGGAATAGTTTTCAGAAGCACTAGAATACTTTTCATATGCTTCTGAAAACTATTCCTACTGCCGCTAAATCTTAATCCCTTTGCCTTTCCCTTTGCCTTTGACCTTCCGTTCGCAGTTTTACCACGTGCACCTGACCTCGCGTCGGAGCGGTGGCATGGCATGGCATGGCATGGCATGGCACCTCGCGTCGGATCCGGCGAAATGACGATGACGACCTGTCTCAGGTCTGATGACATCTTCGATCGCGCGGAATCAGTTCCCACTTTGTGTCCAATATCGTTTACCCATGCGTGCGTAGGCAGTCAGTGGCGCTCCCAGCAGATGCATAATCCTGAAGAGGATGGAGTCGCCCTGCACCCCAGCCCTGCGGCGTTCATCCCATGGTAGGGAGACGGTTGCCGCGCCTCGCACCCCTGCTGACTGGTGTACCCACAACGACCCACCGTCATGGGTGATGAAAAGAGCCCGAACCTCTGGGTACTGAGGGTAGGAGGGTTCTGGCCCTTGGGCGGGGTCACCAGGGGGGTCTGGAGGTGGGTCACTAGGGGGGCCTGGAGGCGAGTCCCTTGAACTGGGGTCTCTGTGCTCCGAGTCAGGGTTGCCACCGCCGTGCACTACCGTCTCCACCGACTGCCGCCGGCGAGTCACCATCATGTTGAGAGGATTTGGCCGACCCTGAGTGGGAGGTTCGGCGGGGGCAGTTTCAGCGACAATCTGAGATGCTGGGGGGGTTACGCTGTCAGCGGCGTCCGCCTCGAGTGAATGATCCGCCGTCAGGGCCCCCTGCGCGCTGCTCTGAGGGTCGCCTGGTGGAGAGGCTCCTGCAGATGTCGTCGCGCCGGGCGGGGCGAGTCCCCTCGAGAGTACCGCGGAGATGTCCAGGGCCTGTACTGCCGCCAGGACTTCCCTGCGAATGTGCTCGCTCCGGCTGCTTGCGTCCGAGTCAGATCCGGACCTGTGGGCGGCCCTCCGCCTGCGCTCAGCCCGCGCCTGCGTGCTCCGGCTGCCTCTGGACCCCGTGCTGGTGCGGCTGACATCCGTTCCGGAGTCGGGGTCGGAGTGATCAGGTGCATGGCTCAGACCTGGAAGGTGCCTGCCGTGCGTCGCGGGGCCCGAGGATACTCTTCGGGAACGTCGACGCCGGCGGGTCTCTGAGGCTGCTGCCACCGCGGGGAGGTGGCGTACCAAGAGCTGGGTCCCGCCCGAGACGCTCTGCTGAGCTCCGCTGTCAGGGGGTACCTGCAGAGGGTCTGGCAGGGCTGCGGCGCTGATGTTGATGAAGTGCTGCAGCGATGAGAGATCCGCACCAGAGTCATGAAGCGCCGAGGTAGCTGGTACCAGCTGATGGGGCTGCTGTGGTTGTTGTTGCGGCTGCGGCTGCGGCTGCTGCTGTTGCTGCTGCTGTAACTGCTGCTGCTGGAACTGCTGCTGCTGTAGCTGCTGCTGCACTGGCTCCAGCGGCTGTTGCTGCTGTGGCCACTGTTGCTGGTACGCCTGCCACTGCTGCTGCTGTTGCAGATGCTGTTGATATGGCGTGGGGTACGAACCCATGGGGTGATGGGTCCCCAATGTAAATGGTACTGGGGACACTCCCCCAGCAATGGGCGCTGTCTGGGGAAATACCCAGCTGGAGCCATTCCACACAGCTTGCGTGGGGTGCCATCGGGTAGGGTATATGGGCGTGGTACAGCGGTGTAGGGCATGGTGGTGCCCGGGAGAGGGAAGGGGAAAGTGGAAGCGAATGCGGTGGGGGACGGAAAGGTGAAGGGTGAAAATAATGGGGGGCGTAGCGACTCTGAACTGGCTCCCATGTTGGAAAGCGGCTCTGAGGTGTGTTGCGACATGCTGACTGTAGAGCTGATTAAATCGAGAGCTGGGTGTGGCAAAAGCCACAGGTGAGCAGAGGGTGGAGTCTGCTCGCCTTTTATCTACTCTTCGATGTCGCTTTCTGGGGGCGAAGGAGGAGGAGAAGGAGCGGGGCTTCCGGGTGGAGATGGGGGAACGCCGTCGATCACGTGTATTAGGAATGCACCAGGGAGCGCGGGAAAGACTGCTAGATCTTGAGTGTGCGGGTAGTGGAAGTGGTAGTTCCCCTGGTGATGCCACACGTAGTCGTGGTGCGCTGGTGGGATAGCCAGTGTGACTCTGTCCAGGCGTTCAGTCGCTGTTCTCCTCTTCGTCGTCAGAGGAAGAAGGGGAAGGAGGGCCGCTCTGCCAGAAAGCGCCTGCTGGTGGGTAGGTAGGATCCGGAGGGAATACCCACTTAATAGGTCCTTGCTTCCACCACGCTCTTCTGTATTCTGGTGGAGGAACTGCCATACACCAGCGAACTCAAAATTTTGCCAGGGCTCCGCGACACGATTTTTGAGTGCCTAGGTGCGCGGGCAAGAGTCAAGCAGCTGCGAAAGGAGGTGTGTCAGGTCCAATACCAAGGGTCCAGTAAGGTTCCAGACGATATTTGTGCTCCGTGGGTCCCAAAATGCTCCAGTCAGGGTACTGCTGGAGGATACCAGAAGGTGCTAGAGAACTGCCAGAAACGTCCAGAGGTTGCTGAAAGCGCTGTTTGGGGGGGATTTCCCCACTGCTGATGGCCGTGAGGGCGGTATCAGGGGATTCTAGGCTGTTCTATGGGGTCTAAGGAAGGGGTTTTTGGTGGTGGGGGCTACTGGGAGAGGTTTTGGGGTAGGCTGGAAACTGGCTAAAACGGCTATTTTGGGCTGTTTTTGGCTGTTTTTCGCCTTTTTAAGGCTCTGGGAGGTGGGCTATGTGGTTTTTCTGGCTACTATAAACCGGGGAAACCCTTTAGGGTGCTCTCTGACGGTTGTTTGTAGCCTGGGGCAGACTTGGAACTTAAGATCGGAAAACCAATCTTGACCAACGAGAGCCTGGTTGGGCCCCCAGTGTTAAGGGGACGTTATGCTGATATTTGGTAACTTTTGGGAGCAGTATACGGGTTCCTTCTTTGAAAAAAAATGGTATTTCTGACGTAAAAGTTGCGCAAAGTTTCCCAAAAGTACGGCTCTCCCCCTTCAGTATAACGGAAGTTACAGTGTGGCCGTGGCTGAACGCGCGGAGGTGTTCAGATAACGCTTATTGATACCAATTGTGCCTGGGGCACTACGACAGATGCTCGGAAATATGTTTTTGATTGAACGTGCAAAGGTACACAATTCGGATTTTATAATATACTGGATCAGGGCCAGATTGAGGTACAAACGATAATTCGGTTCCGAGTTCTGAAGGCTAAACACTTCTCAAGTGCTCCACTTATTCACTCGTCACTCAGGTTGCAGGGTCAACCACTCGACAGCCGATGTCACACTTCGGCTCAACGTTCAATTCCCGATCCGATCTCATTTCTAATTCCGATTCGTCATTCTCGATTCAGATGTTATGCCGACAGACTGACACGATGACTGCCCCACAGTACTGTCATACTACTGTACTGTCATACTGTCATACTGTCATAGCGTCATACTGTCATACTGTCATAACCTTGATATCTGATATTCGATTTCATTGTCTTTTCAACCCCGATGCGAATCTGACCATTCTTCGAGGGTCTGACTGAGTTCCACGATGACACCCCCCACAGTACTGTCATACTACTATAGTGTCATACTGTCATAGTGTCATACTGTCATACATACTGTCATACCCCGGACATCTGGTATTCATTCTCATCGTGATTTCAAGCCCAATTTCACTGTCATCGTGCCAATCCCAGATTACCCCCGATGACACACATACGGACGCATAGGCATATCGGCTCACGCTGTGCCTCCGGGCACAAGATTTACGCAAAGTACTCGCGCGTATATTAGGACCATACGCGAAGTTAGGCGATAGCAAGCCAGAGTTTTGGCCAGAAGTTGTTAAGTATAAGGATGGGAAAACAGGCTACGACTACGGACGCGTAGACTTGTCAACGATTTTCGAAGCGTATTGTGGGTATATTTTCAAAGATACGCATTCGATTAAGCAGGGGGGAATATCAATGGTGTTCAAAGCACTGTTGATGGTTCGCCCTGTGGAGAGCGCCGCGCTTGGCACGACATGTGGTGTTGGCACATGTTGTGCCAAGCATAGTCGAGTTCTCGCATTCGACAAGTGGGTAGACAAGATAACAAGATGCGCGATATCTGAGATGGTGTCAGAGGCTCAAGAGTTGGATGAAGTAGCGGAGGAGGAGGCAACGCATGTGGAGATGCCCGAACCAGAGCTAGAGGTAGAGCTCGAGCATGAGGAGTTGCAAGATGTAGAGCCAGAAGTGGCACAGAAAATGCCAACAAAAAGAAAGCGAAGTGCGCTATCCACGAGGTGTGCGCGCCTTGCAAGTTATCCATTTACAATTGATTTACCACGCAAGTGTTGCAAGTCTACAAGTTTTTATCCCACTCTTAAAGGGCAATACACACCACTACTAGCTTTTTTCAAAGAAAGTTTCAAAGGCCTAAGGTTACTTGATTTCTGCTGCGGACAAGCACCGCGATATGTTTACGAGAATCTTGTGGCGTTCAAGCCCAAGACAATTTTCCTTAGCGATCACAAGCCTGCAAAAGGGATAAGAAAACTTGATTTAGCAATAATAAACTGGGAACTTTTCAAACCGAAGATTGACGTAATTGTGGCGTCTTTGCCTTATGCCAGAGGTTTGTGCGAACCGTTATTAGCAGCGTGCCTTAATTCAAAGGCGTCCGTGGTATGCTTGAAATTGTTGCACTCTTTCGGGCGACCAGTGGTGGGAGATAACAGAGCTGAATGTTTTGACAAGTTAGCTTTAAAGATCTTGTTACCCCCTGCGAAATACCCCGGGTATGATCGCAGCTTAGGAGACGTGCAAGCGTGGTACGTTTTTTTCAACTCAGAAGAAGCGAAAGAAATGATAGCAAAAAAAGCCCAAGAGTTCCACACACATCTTTACAAGGGAATGGAAAGCAAGGGGAACGCACCTTATATGTATGATGGTGAAGCTTTTTGCCGTGGCCTCTTTCTTGAGTAGAGGGATAATATTGTGGGAATCGCGGAAACAGGCGCAAGCGACTTCCAATTAGCGACTCGCCTAGGTTCAAAGCGTTGTGCGGAGAGCTAGAATCCGTGTTGCATGCTGAAACGTGCAAGCGCATCGAGAGGCGCGACAAAAAGGACGACCGCGATGAACAAGAAGGCGCGGCTCCGAAGGTGGGTTGGAATCTTGGTTGGTGGTTCAACATGGGGAGAACTGCGCAACAGTGGGGATTCTCCAAGAAGAAGGACGGGACGTCTGCGTTTAGCTTGAAGCATCCTTTTTTCAAGAACAGAGGCGTATATCTAGACGACCCTCTAGTTTCGAAGAGCAACCCATATTGGAAGAAGGAGATCTTTATGCTAGCTGGGGAACTATTGAAGTGTATTGATGCTAATTACCACGGCGTCCACGGGGATTGGTGTTTGTACGTATCGTGCATGATGAGCGACATGTGCGAGGTAGGTAGGCACACAGACAAGCACGACGTGTCGCACCAATACAACATATTCCTAGGTAGGTTTGAAAATGCCGTCTACGAGGTAGAGTCGCCGTACAGCGACGAAGTGAAGTGTTTTTCTGACACGCATAAAGTGTTTAAATCGGACGCAAGGTGCAAGCATAGGATCAATTCTGCGGGTTTCACAGGAGTGCGCTATTGTGTAACCTTTTACAAAATGTACGATCGAAAACAGAAGAAGGAAGATCCTATATTTTGGCCGCCTACCTATATCTAAGGAACTAGTATACGTGGGGAGAAGTTGTCTTCAAAGAATTCCGGGCTCAAGCCCTCTCCACAGTCTACCCGACAAAACTTAGTTGAACTCACTCCTGTATCCGTATTAATACAACACCATTCACACCGTAGAGCGGCAAACTTGTCATGCGCTAAGATCATAGTAGCGCAAGAGTTGCAAATCTTGCAAAGTGTATTACCTTTTTGCCTGATAGTAATTTGCGAGCCCGCGCAACAATAGTGCGCACTACGATGCTCACGGCATGCAAGCAAGCAAAACCAATACAAAGCTCGGGATAGGGACTTAGCGTTGAAAGCACGATTAGACATAAGCACGTTGAGGAACGGTTGCATTATGTCTTGCATTTGCCAAGTAGCGACGACGTTATTGTAATGAAATGGAGGAAACGAGCCCGTAAGCAAGTGTCTTTGGCAAGGAAGGTAGTTGAAATTCCCTCGACTTGGAACAAGCTTGCCCCAAGGCATACCCTCCGTGTGTTCTATATACACATACTCGTTTTGAAAGTCCCAAATAGGGGTACGGTCCCTATCCTGACTTTCCCATACCTTTACCGACTCAGTATGCTTGAATCGAAAGCCACAATTCTGGACATACGTATCAAGCCCTGTGCCGTTTAAGGCGGTTAGGTGGAAGAAAGGGTGTTCCTTTGTGCGGTGAACACGCGTGGCATGTCTAGTACAACGACGCCCGCCATTATCGCAAGAAAGGCACACCCTAGTGTACTTTTTCGGAGGCTTCCTCATGTTTGCAATACCCAAGTGAACAGATGTTGGGTATTGCAAACTGGAAGTGGGGGGGAATAATTCAAACGGTGATATTAGACGCATGTTCATGTGTCACAAACTTATTCCCCCAAAACAGACCGGGATTTATATTCCCCATTATGCACTTTTCTATTCCTAAATCATTATGCTACCGATTAATGTGGCGCGTCAGGATTGGCCCGCAGAGATCACAAATGCAGGAGTAGAATGTAGGCCCTGTCATAAGTGAGTTGTGATTGGTGCAGAATAGAATGATAGATTCTAGAATAACAATTGAGGAGAGAGTATATGAGGATGGCTCTCGAAGTCAATAACATTCTGTTTTAGAGATATAGCATTTTGTGCAAAATAACTCTGTGGATGATTATTCAGCTTTACTTGCAATTAAGATAAGATAACTTGCTAAAGTGGCGATTCTTGCCTGACCTCAAGAAAAGTAATGACACGAACTTTGTATTTGATAAACACTCGAAGTACACTCGTTCAGAGGGTACCGTTCCGATCCGAAGAGGTAGCAGCGCATCTGGGGCCCTACCCTGGCGGGATGAACCCCGGTCTTAGTGGCCATGCTACCTCACCCAGTGTTTAGCGTTTCGCTGCTTTCCCTTCCTGCCTTGATAAGATATGTTGCGCGGTTTGTCTCACTTTCACCGACCGATAAAAAGTATTTCATCATCCAGGCGGTGCGGCGGGAGGATGAACCAACACTCCGGGATCTTGGCGGAGGGGAGAAGCCGCCGAGCGTTGTAGGATCCGGTTGCGCGAAACTGGCCTTGGAAATATCTAGGATCTCTGTAAGATCATGTAGTCTTTCACTGTGCTAATAGCGAGCTAATGTAGTCTTTTATTTTGCGTTTTTCTTTATAGATCGGCATAGTTAAGTATCCTGTCGTCGGCTTACCCTTAGTATTAGCGAATGATACGTGAAGGGATATTAAAATGTAGGGTTAACTTTGCAGTGCGCGTAGGCAACTGCCATATATGGTGGAATGCGCGTAGGCAAATGATTTTAATGGTGGAATGCGCTTAGGCAAATGCTTTTAATGGTGGAATGCGCGTAGGCAAATGAATTTAGTTTTCAGGTATTAATTGCATCATTTGCCTACGCGCATTCCACCATTAAAATCATTTGCCTACGCGCATTCTACCATATATGGCATTTGCCTACGCGCACTGCAAATATATTCCTAAAATGTAAATGTTATTTTTCTTTGCTTGCAATTATTTACATGTTTATTGTTGTCTTACTGTCACAGGTAACATCCAGCCCCTGCAATTCATGCAATATTCATCGAAAAGTATAGAAGTTAGCGCACATAATTCTTGCTCATTATAAGGTCAACAGAACTTTGTGTGATGCTATTGGACGGCTGACAGGCACCTTTTGATGTAAACATGGGTCATAGCATTTAATGGCCAAAGTTGATAACAAAATTCATCAATAACGATGGAATTGATTTGTACCTCACTAGTCGGGACGAAATAGTTTGCTATATATACCTTACATAGTTATAGGCGATATAACACAGTCGCGATCCGTTCAAACTGACACTCAAACTGGTATAGCCATCTATATCACGGGATCCCTAAAGGCAAGAATGGAGTTTGCAAAGTCTTTCCCACATCAAGTGACAAGAAAAAAGTAAAATCTCATGAAAAATTGAAACGGTTGGATTGTGTGGATATTAAGGCAAAATGTGACGCACAATGCATTACCATCAATGACAAGATCCGCAAACAACCATCTGTAAATGTCATAATCACCAACCAGCAATAGTCTTGGTAAATAACTACTAGGGAGGGGGGCAACGTGGCATGCGATAGCTGTTTACTGGTGACTTTACAACAGGCCTGTGCCCACAGTAAACTGACTTGCCTCATTATTCACCTGGATGTGCATTGTTCATTGTTCTCATCGGAAACACAATGAGTCTCCTCCGAGTACAAAAATCGTATGGTACAATGTATGGCTGCCTGCTTCAGCCTGTCTTCGCGCGCTTCTTAGGGGCTTCAGAGGCTTCCACCTCAGCAGCATCCCCCAGAACCTGCAAAGAATTCAGGACAACCATGTCTCATTTAACCACTGCTGTTGAAATGCATAAGAAACACGACTACAGACAGTCCAGCTGCCCGCAAGATACTGGCTTCCCCTTAAAATGTTCTTGTTACCCTGATCATCCAGTTACCTCGTCACAATGGCATCTTCCACTACATTCAGGACGCATTGCAATGCAAGGCCCAAGACACTGCGCTGAAGCCGTCTGCAGGCACGCACCCGCTTCCGGAAGTCATCAACCATCATCATCAACCCATCTTTGAGCAGCACCTTTGGCTCCCAGCCGAGCAAAGTCTTCGCTTTAGTGATGTCTGGCTTGCGCTTCCCGGGATCATCGGCCGTGTTTTCACGATAAACGATGGGCTGCAAAACATTACCAGCAGCCGGCTTAGCGTACACACGTTGTCCAAGAACCCAACTCCTACACGCCTTAGCATACCATCTTGTAACACCCCGCAGCTAGCCAGCTCAGCGCAGTCCCTTTCTTGTAAAACCCCGCAGCTAGCCAGCTCAGCGCAGTCCTTTCTTGTAACACCCCGCAGCTAGCCAGCTCAGCGCAGTCCCTTTCTTGTAACACCCCGCAGCTAGCCAGCTCAGCGCAGTCCCTTTCTTGTAACACCCCGCAGCTAGCCAGCTCAGCGCAGCTCGCTTTGACTGGACAACCTTAGTGCACAAGTGAGTGTAATGTAACCGCTTTGTCGCACAACCCCTCAGCAAGTAACCAGACTATGATCGCTGTGACCAAGCACCACAGCTAGCCATCGGAGTGTCACCGTTCCACCCTAACAATCAGTTAGCAAGTGACCGGAGTATGACCTATTGCATCAAACAAACCACGGCGAGTGACCTGTGTGCATCCGCTTTGCCCAATCAATCACTTATCAAGTAACTGGAGTAGACAACCGTTCAGTCCAAAAAGACCGTCAGGAAATGGCCTGAGTATAATTTATCCAGCAGAACCACGGCGAGTGACCTAAGTCTAACCCTTCTGTCCAAACAACCACTCAGCAAGTGACCGGATTATGATCGCTTCGGCCTAAAAACCACAGCTAGTGACCTGAGTATTACCGCTTTGTCCAAAATTCCATAGCTACTGACCGCAGTGTGACCACGCAGTCCAAAGTTGAATAGCTTCTCTCTCTCTTACCAGAGGCTATGAAACTACAAAAAACACTTTCTCCAAAATTTCACAGGCAAGCTCTCTAGCAAAAGCAAACAAGGGGCCCCTTAAAACATGGAGAGTATAGGATTAAACAGGCAGCATGAATAAGTAGAAGTTACAAGCCGGCAAATTGTAGTACCTACACACCGAAAATTAAGCAAATCTATGCACAACAACCTAGAACACAGCTACCAAAAGAGAACCATTTGTCAGATCGCGTAAGAAAGGATCCAGGGAAGAGAGGATCGACGCACCGCCTCGGGGTTCACTTTCTCCTGCACAAGCTTAGCAAGTTCGAGCATGTTGAACTCCCCAGGATTGCCTGCCGCAAACGAGGGCGGAGCAAGTTACATATGAGGACAAACCGAAGCATAGAACACAGTTTGCTGGGGCATCTGCCCTATCAAGCACGAGGTATGTCACTTCTGTAGAGCAAGCACAATACAAAACTGCTTGGACGCACGCGAGGACTTCATCTGCAGCACAGGGTGAACTGCACGCACAGGGGAAAAGTATGACAAGGAAGAACTCACCGATGTTGAACGGCCCAGTATGTTCACCCTCCATGAGTGTGACCAGCCCGTTGACAAGATCCGAGACATACTGAGGAATACGGCAACAGCAAGCCAAGCAGTCACAGGGAATGACCAAACACAGCAAAGCATAGCCCCACAAAACGTAGAACTCCGCACAATCAGAAAACAGTGCACAAACCTGGAAGCTGCGGGTTTGAGAGCCGTCGCCATACACCGTCAAAGGATCCTGTAGACGGATACAGCCCTTAGTAGAGATACCTACTGCAAAACAATAAACTATATTTTCAATCCACATTCTGAGAAATCGGTTTCGGCTCGGGTGCCAACTTTCAGCACCACGTTTTAGGAAACGATAAACCGAAATTCGATAATAAACCTCTACGAGTGGACCGCAACAGCCTCGAGAGAGGGGCTGCATCCGCAGACTGAGTGCCAGAGGCTACAAAACGTCGCCTGGGAAAGCCCGGAAAATAGCGGACCGCAAGAACGTGAACGTCACGTGAGGCAAACGTCCACCCTCCGGGAAGTGGAGCAAGCATGCAGCGGAGAGCTGCAACTGTTTGGCCTCTCGATACCCAACTTTTTAGACGATATTTCGAGGATCTGACGATGTCACTTATTGCAGCTGTAAAGGTCATCAGGACTGCTGGCGGGACAACTTAACGAAGAGCAGATTCGCGTTCCCGTTCCCGAAAGCGAGGGACGCATTTCTTTCTTGTAGGGCTACCCACCCCTCGAAGAGCTTGCGAGACGAAGTTGCTGACCACACGACCGTCGTCAAGCGCCATGCGAGGCCCATACCTGCCGGGTGGCGAACCGCTCTCAGAAGAGGACAGTGCAAAGCCTTTGACGTGCCGCCGTCAAGTCGCAGCAAGACGCCAGCCACATAAAAACAAACCCGAGGGCAGCTACTCCGCTCGATTGAATTTGAGAGCCTCAGCGAGCTTCTTGAGCTCCGCCGTGTCACCCACCACATCAGCAAGCAACGGTTACACCCAATACTTACGTGTTGAAAATGCGGGCGACGCGGATTTCCACACTGTGCTCACGATAATAATCGAACGAGAGCCTGCAAGTTGAGCAAGGCACCAAGGATAAGACCTCACAAAAAATGGGCTCGACAGCTCTAAAGATGGAGTCCTGAGGTAGGGAGTATTTGCTAACTGAAGAGGTAGACAGAGCAAATGCATGGCAACAGCAGACAGCAGGATAGCTCTTTCAGGGTTGACACTGGTTCAAAAAAGGACGCCAGCTTCTTTGGAGAGCTGCCCACTTGCAACAGTGCCAGGCACAATTCAAAACTAAGCCTTCCTCAAGGAAGCGTTCTGGAGTCACAGGAGATCACGGAATAGAAGGTCTTGAACTGGAGAGAACTTACGTTTCGGCGATACGTTTCCCTTCGTCATAGCAGCTACGCTCGCCAATGGGGTTCACGTTACCCCAGTACTCCTCGGTCTGTGGGTGCTGCTTCGGATCACCGTATACCTCGCTGGTGCTCGTCAGCAGGAAGCGAGCCTGCCGAGAGATGTGGAGCGTATGAGTAGCGTGTGTGCAAGGAGTTTTACGCCAGCGCCAGCCCTTCAGTCATTCAGACGGACAAGATAAAGCCACATATCTCGTTGGGCAAGATATCGCCACGAGTCGACACCGTGAACATGCCGAAAAGCAACGAACAGAACTCTTGCCGCTGGTAATTTGAAGAAGCTTGGGTAAATAACCGCGAAGCTCCCGTGTCGCGAGGACCACACCTTAACTCGCTTTGCCATGCCGAGCATGTTCATGGTTCCCATAACGCTGGTCTTCACCGTTTTTACCTGGAAAGACCGACACCAAAGAGCGCGCAATCGCAATCATGATCATTATAGGTCTGGCCTATCAAAGGAAACAGGTACGACGAGTTTATGGATTTTCCAGTTTTGAACGCAACCAGGATAAGCCTTGTAAGAACGTGGGGTATAGACGCATATCGCGCGAAATTTATTACTGCACATCAAAGCTAAAGGGCAGGTTGCGAAAAGTAATCGATGGCGTTGAAAAGGAGATGATGAGGCACTGGGCAGCCCATGGATAGGTAGAAGCCCTTACCGGATTGAACTTGTAGTGAATCGGCGAGGCGGGGCAAGCAAGATGATAAATTTGGTCTACCTGAGAAGCGAACGAGCTGTCCAGTTATTGGCATATCAAAATATTGCTGAAACGCACCGGGCTGATACTGAAGACGTGACAGGAACCAGAGAAGTCGGAAAACGAGGTTTTTACCTCAAGGAAAATAGGCTGCACGACGTCATGGCGGATCAGTTCAAAGTTTGGCTTGCCGATGTGGTGGGCGACGTTCGACTGTTATGAGCCTCGCAAAACAGCTTAGTGAGAGTTATGGTCGAAGGAAAGCCACGAGACAGTAGTCAGAGAGCACCGGTGAAATGAGCAGTCCAAAAAAATAAAGTTCAACATAAACTGTCGGAAGCATAAAAAAAGAAAACAGTGGTGAACAGATGATGTGAGTCGTATGGAAATATCAGTTGGGAGGCAGGCAAATGGATTGAGCTTAGGGTGATACCTTATCACCGGTGAAAAAGTTGTCCATGCAAATCACCTGCGAGAAAACCAGAGAGTGGAGTGTTCGCATATATGAATAATAAATTTGCAACAGCATTTATCGCACAGTTCTAAAAAACACAAAGAGATAACGATGATGCCAACATGCACTATCGCCAAACTTGAAAGTGCAGTTGCCCGTCCTCTCCCACTTCGAGTAAAAGCCAGCTGACCATAGGAAGAGGTGGTAGAAGAAAGAATGCAGATTCGGGATGATTTCTTTAGTCCAGAAACGAAGGAAGGCTTACATAGTCACCACGGTTCACAAGAAAGTCGCAGAGGTGGCTCCCGACAAAACCAGCACCGCCTGTGACTGCGAAAACCCAGATACGGACTTATTAGAAGAAAAGAACTAAAGACTCAGCATCAGATCAAGAAATCATTTTGCCTTTCAAGCTGCAGCGAATAAGACGGTGTGAATAGTGACAAGCAGCGGCGACTTTGCGTGTCAAGTATCGACACAAAATTCCTGAGATCTATTCAGAGTTAGTTGCAGTCAACCAGGAGGACATGTTTCAAAATATGGCACAGTCACCAGCGGTAAACATACGTATGCGGCACATGAAGTGTCCGATCAGAAGTCAAACGATCATTTCCTCGTCTGATGCGCGATCGGCGACAGAAGGCAAGTTGAAATGAAACCAGTTTTTCCAAACTGTCAACGACAAAGGCATTTCAGACTACTTATGAACTCTGAAGGACTTGACGGCAGGTTTGTCATAGCCCCTTTCAGTTGACAAGTACACAGCAAGCGCGTGTCTAAGGGGAGGCTGTTACACGCGGGGGGAAGTACCAAGGACACGGTTTTTGCCGGTACGGGGTTTGGTCTTGATCAGAGTCTTTCCATTCGCGTCCGTCATATTTTCGTCAAATTGTCAATTAAGCGACGCAGGGTAAGACAATTCAAAATCAATCTTCAGGAGTTTTGAAACCGAAGTGCAGCCAGCTAACCTACAGAAAGTAGAACACTCAACAGTATGCAGCGCTCTTCGATCTTCAAGAATTTCCACAGGAGCAACGCGAACGTCTACGTGAACCCCTCGCCTGATGTGAAGTGATGTTTGCTTTGGATGTAGCATGTGACCCCGGGTTGCACCGAGGAAACCTCCGCTGTACTGTCCTGTCATTTTTCTGTACTGTACTGTCGTTTTTGGGGGAATTTACGCCGACGTGGCAGTCGCGCGACAGTACAGTACAGCCCGTTAAGGCGTATCTAGACTACATTAAGCAAGTTAAGCTGATATACAGAGTATGGGCCAGCTTAAGTTAAGCCGATATACAGACTATAGGCTCATATACAGACTATGGGTTAGCTTAAAGACTAATAAAGGATTAAGGTGATGGTCATGGTTACACTGGTGAAGCCGATGCGATAGCGACATGCGATGGATTTGTCTCATCCACTGTCGCTGTCGCTGTCGCGTTACTGTCATCCTTCGATTATTTCAATTTGAGTTTCCGTTCATCTTGACGATTCTTGACGTGAACTCGACAGCAAGTCGCTTCACATTCAGAAGCGCTGGGCTGTTTACTTTTGCTGCCAGTCGAGTGTGAATATTGAGCTGGAATCGGTCAGTGCAGTGGTGATTGATATCATCGAGAAAGCTAAACTACGTGATCATATGTCTTTTACGATAACGTGCTCTTGAGCGTGTTCATCCAGGTTCTGGTCTGTCTTTATCCATCTCGTCGCTGCCTTCGGCAAGGGAACATGATAACGTGTGTTGCCGAAAACACTGAAGTTTGATTTGATGTTTTCTAGATAGAAACTGC
>LGRX02012257.1:0-18047 GCA_001247695.2 Cymbomonas tetramitiformis
CCCCACATCTCCCTCCCCTTCGGCACCAGATCCCACCATGCATCCCGCCCTCTCAAGATCGGCCACCCGCCTGCTCGCCTCCATCAACGTGGCCACTCCTCCCTCCGCCAAGGCCAAGGCCATGGTGTGTGTGTTTATCCTTGGACCGACTGCTTCCCGTAGCCGCAGAAGACCGGCTGCACTATGTACCCAAGCCGGGGATCAAAGGATTCAGCACACACTTTGGGACACTTATTTGGAATCTCCAGAGCTCACCAGTGAAGAATGGGAACTAACTACCTAACTGATCCAACTGAGCCCCTCTGCACCTGCAACGCCGGCGCACTGCTGCTGTGCCTGCGGAGCCGATGCATCCATAGCACCCTAGCTGCCCATGCCATGTCT
Source organism: Cymbomonas tetramitiformis (assembly GCA_001247695.2). Taxonomy (NCBI): domain Eukaryota; kingdom Viridiplantae; phylum Chlorophyta; class Pyramimonadophyceae; order Pyramimonadales; family Pyramimonadaceae; genus Cymbomonas; species Cymbomonas tetramitiformis. The sequence goes on from LGRX02012257.1 coordinate 385, forward strand.
CCACCACCATAAGGTGTGTGCTTATCCTTGGACCGACTCCTTTGGCATACCGTAGCCACAGAAGACCGGCTGCACTCTATGCCCACGCCGGGGATCAAAGAATTCAGCGCACACTTCGGGACGCTTATCCGGATTCTCCGGAGCTCACTAGTGAAGAATGGGACCCCCTAAGCCTAACTGAGCCAACCGAGCCCCTCTGCATCTGCACCGCCAGCGCACTGCTGCCGTGTCTGCGGCGCCGATGCATCCATAGCGCCCTAGCTGTTGGAATTCAAGGGTGGTAATTGCACAAAACGCATTGAGACACTTCATTAAACAAAATATATAATCCGTTCACTTAGTGAACAGTCATTCAGCGACCAATTGCAGCACGCAACTTGTCGATGTTCTTATTGCTATCAAGTTCAATGTCCCTTCCCTAGAGTGCAGCATGGTAGTGAGCCGTGCAAGCCCTCAGATCTGATCTACATCTATCATTCCGATCAGATGATCACTCTCGTTGGCTACATATCTGATCCTACAGCTCTGATCTGATCACAGCTTTCTATCCCACTTTGTAGACCCCCTAGAGTTAGGGTTTCTTAGGGTTTCTTCAGGGTTTGAGCTGCTGTGAGCTAAACTGGCCCTAGATTGTCAGTCTTTACTCCAAAATGATCAGCAGGCTGTGCAGATTCCAACACGTCTGATGTTCAGGCCTGTGACCCCCCACGCGGGTGCGAAAGAAGGCAACTGGATCCACTTCTGCTTCCACCCTACTGCACCGCCCTGTGCCGCCTCTTCGCCTCCGTCCTCGTCCTCGTCTCCGTCGATATCGACCTGTTCTCCTTCACCTGCGTTCTCCTCCCTGTACCGCCGCTCCCAAAAGCGCAGTTGCGTCTTCTGAAGAAACCCATGTGCTCATATGATCCATGGTGTGCATCCGACATCGGCCGCGCTGTGGCCACATCGAACAACACATGTTGACCGGGCCCCTCCGCATCCAGCACTGTCACATCCGGGGAATGGTTCGGCGAGCAGGTCAGGTAGCCTGCGAAATCATCGTGCAAAGCCGACGCCAATGGAAACGCTGGCTTGGCCACCTCAAATAGCACTCTCTGCAGCTTGTGATGGACGAAAGAGTACCAGTTTCCTCCGCCAATCCCCGCTCCTCCCCGGCATGCCGACAAGTGTGTCCCTGTGGAGTCCCGCTCTCCTCCACAGTCGGGGCACTCCCCCACCATACCGAGAAGGGGCTGCTGTACGTGAAGAATGTGTCGAAGGACCACCCGGTGTTCTGCCGAACTGAGATCCAAGGCCGGGCAACACGGAACACCCCTCAGGAACGCCGGCCCAATGCTGTTGTAGGTCACCGAGAAGAGCCACGGAAGACGAGCCTCCCCCACATGCCTAGCCAGCCCGCAGAGTGGAGGACAGCAGCATAGACCCGTTGGGCACGTTTTTGAGAACTGCTGTAATCACTCAACCTCTTGACGTCGTCCGCCTTCGGCACCTGTGGTGGCAAATGCTCATTTGCCCTCCTTGCCTCCTCAACTGCTTCCATCGCCTCCGACACCTTCAGCATGGCCGCTTGCAGAGAGTTGACATACGGTAGTTCACTCTCAGCCTCGAGGTCCTCGGCCCCCACCGTCACTGTCGGAAAACGCCCCCGCATATCCTCCCAGACTTGCGCAAAGCCCCCAAGCCAGGCCGCACTGCTCACCCTCGCCGCCTTGGTCAGGCCCATCCCATGCGGGACGGTTGCAAACTCACAGGAATGCCACGCCAATCCACCGCCAGGCAGCAGGTCCTGCAACGCCTCCCGCATCCTCCTGTCATGCTCCTTCGTGGCCTCCTGCATCGTCTCTGGTGGCACACCCCGAAGCCAGAACCACAACCTCGGGCGGGCGCAGAAACGAAGCAAGAGTCCCTGGGCTTGCGCGAGACCGAGCTTGTTCAAGGCGGGCAGAATGGCGCACACGTCCTCCACCTTCTTCAGCATCTCCGCACTGACCGCCTCCGCCTTCCCCACCGGCACCCCCAGGACATCGATGAAGTCCAGCTCTCCCCGCGCACCCGGCATGCCATCCGCAAAGCAACGGGTGTCACCTATAGGCGAGAAAGCCGCCGACTTCATGGGCTGAATATCTAGGCCAATCGCTGCCGCCTCCTCCATATAAGTGCCATACGCAAGCGCCGCAACCGCTGGAGGGCCCGTGAAGAAAGCGTCATCCAAGTAGGCACAGATCACCACCGCAAGATGCCTCTCCTGCACCCGCTCCAGCACCGCCTGCAATGGGGCAGCCAGGTAAAGCGGCCCCAAGGGGTCTCCTTGCTGTGTGCCCTCCTTCGACTTGACGAACCGCATCACGGATCCATCAGCGCCTCCTCCCAGCCGGAACCCAAGATTTGCCTCAACTCCGTAGCAAAGGTCTATCCAAGCCCACAGCTCCGGGAAGTCCCGCTTGATAGCCTCAAACATCGCCTCACGGTGCACCGCATTGAAGGCATTCTTGGCGTCCGCCTTGACAGAGACCCATTCCGGGTGCCGATCCAGGGCCGCCTGTACTGTGTGGACACACAGGTCCGCTCCTCCTTTAACCGCCACCCCAACTTGGACCACCCGGAGTCCATCATGCTTATCATCCTGCCGCCTCCCACAAAATCGAGCCCTGAAGGACTTCACACCCTGTCTGAATATGACCTTCGCCACGAGCTTCCGCAGGACCTCACTACACGCAATGGGCCGCACGTTGATTCCGAAATCGTCCTTCAGCCACGCCACCAGCCGAGCACCCGCCAACTACTCGCGCACCACCGCTGGGGCCCGGCCTGCCGCCAGATGGTTGCACACCTCCAACAGCGCATCCCGTCCACCAGAGACGTGGATTGCCCACAGATGCTCCCAGCGCCACTGAGAGCTGCCAGGCCCCGAGGCTTGTGGCAAGAGGCGCATGCCATCGTCGAACATCCTCTCATCCAGCTCAAGCGCCTGCTCCTGCAGCTCCCGCTGACAATCCGCCCCAACTTCCCGCCTCCTGCCAGTCTCAGCAGGGTGCAGTCGCTCCAGCTTCTGCAACATCTCCTCCGTTGCCGGCGTTAGCTTGGCTCTTCGCTGCCTTTCCCAGCTGCCCCGCCTTCACCAACCGCACTGCATCCCGCAGCACCCGTTCCTCATCTGCCTCGGCCATAGCCAGTCGATCGCCCGGTGCCTCCACATACAGCTCCTCCCACTCGCCACGCAGAAAGCGAGCACAGCGCTCCTTCATGACTTGGGCCACCCCGTGCTTCACCCCTTGCTGGACCGGCTGAAGAACCAGGCGTGGGAGCAAAACGAAGAGCTTGTAGGCGTCGGCGTCGTCCGTGTCCACCCGCATCCTCTGGAGCGCGACCATCGCGCACTCGGTGAACAGCCCCCGCATCTTCTAAGGCACCATCAGGGAAGGGTAGTCGCTGACTGCACACTCATCAATACTCAGTCCCCGCAGCCATGCCCATCCAGCCTCTCCCAGCCCCTCCGGGTCCCCCGCTAACCCTCCTGCCCTGGCCTGCCTCTGAGCATGCCCCGCACGCTGCCCTCCGCCTGAGCTGGTGCACAACGCTGAGCATGGACAGCTTGACAACCCCCACCGCGACGGCAGTGCTGGCGCAGTCCCGTCTCAGAAAGGATGAGCCTAAAACTCTGTGCTGGGCACCGCGTCAGTCCCGCCGCTGACAGCAGGAGCCCTAATGCGTCAGGGTGGCTCCGCCGGAAGTGCTCCGTTAAGGCCCGCCTGCTCCGTCAAGGCCCGCCTGCTCCGCAGGGCCGCACAGAGCACCCCAGCACTGAGCACACCACTGTTCCCGCCCGCTGCCCCTCCCTCACGTGCCTTCCGCCTCCTCCCGACTGCACCGATCCACCCGCTCCTCCCAAGGTTTCTCCGAGCGGCCCGATTGGGCCCCCAGCCTCCCCCACACCCGCACCATCAGCCTCACGCTCCATCCCTACCGACGCTGATCCCGTCTGATCCAGCAGCCGCCATCCCACAAGCAAGCCTCATTCCGCCGCCATGCTCCATCCATCCACCTCTGCCACCGCGACCTCACCTCCACCATCCCGCCTGATCAAGCGACCATCATGTTCCCCCGGGTTTCTCGGCTCCCTTTCCAGAAACACCTCATCTCTCGCCAGGTTCCCATCAAAGTACTCAATCACCACCGCCCCCTCTTCCCACGCCCCCTCTCCCACCCGCCCCCCGAACCAATCCCGCTCACCCGGCCAGAACACCTCAATCAGGGTGCCCACTTGAAGCACCCCCACTCCTGCCACCGCTGAGCCCCCCGCCTGCCGCGCCGCCCCGCTACTATTTACACCAATTACAATATTCACACTATGCGCAAGCCCCTCATTCACCCGATTACTTCCTTTTTCAGAACTCGTTGTCGTAACTCATTCATTCGAAGTCACCGCCCAGTGACGCTCACCGCCCGCCACCAAGCGGAAAAACCCAAACCTAAACGGAACCAACTAACTGCATCTGGAAACTCACCGCCATGGAACTGCAACCGGCCGTGGCCTCGGGAGTCCTGCCTCTCACCCCGGTGGATTGGGCGGACAGGTGCTATCCCCCCAGCAGAGCATCCATCTTAGTGGACAGCTGGGTAGATCTGGTGGCTCAACTATGCCTACCGCGCGGAGGGCTGCAATTTGTAACCGCGCCCCGGAGGTCTCCGGTAACCTCAGCCAGCGCTAACAGTGAAAAATCCATCCGCTGTTGGCTACTCAAAACCATAAAAAACACCCCACCCCCAGCCCAGCCTGCACAGGCGCACAATATATATACACAACTGGAACAACACGTGTGTGCGAAATCCCAGACAGGGTTCGGACCGTAGAGAGCAACGGCAAGCGACGACTACCACACCAGGAGTGCGGATCCATCCTTACGGGCCCGGGTCCAAACCACACCCAACCGGCACTACAAGCACACCAAGCCCAACGGAAAATACATTCCACACAACACAATCAACACAATCAACACAACCAACACCACAACCATCACAAGCTATGTGGGGGGGTTCTACCCCTCAGCCGGCTAACACTCCCCCAGTATTGGGTTTTCCCCCCACACCAATCCGGCGTAGGGGGGGCCATGAGGAGGTGTGTTTATCCTTGGACCGACCGAGGAGGTGCGTGTATTTATCCTTGGACCGACTCCTTTGGCATCCCGTAGCCGCAAAAGACCGGCTGCACTATGTACCCGAGGGTGTGTGTATGTGCTTATCCTTGCGACTCCTTTGGCACCTCGTAGACCCAGAAGACTCCACTATGTATCCACACCGGGGATCAAAGGATTCAGCACACACTTCGGGACATGTGTATGCTTATCCTTGCGACTCCTTTGGCACCCGAAGCCACAGGAGACTGCATTATGTACCCACGCCGGGGATCAAAGGATTCAGCACACACTTCGGGACACTCATCCGGATTCTCCGGAGCTCACTAGTGAAGAATGGGACCCCCTAAGCCTCGCTGAGCCACCCGAGCCCCTCTGCATCTGCACCGCCAGCGCACTGCCGACTTGTGCCCGAAGCCGGTTCATCCCTGCCCCCCGAGCAGCGCGAGCCATATCTCCACCACCAAGCCCACGCGCAAGACCACCCCTCTGCTCCCTGAGTCTCACTGGGCCACCTGAGCCCCTCTGTATGTGTGTGTATGCTTGTCCTTGCGAATCCTTTGGCACCCCGAAGCCACAGGAGACTGAACTATGTACCCACGCCGGGGATCAAAGGATTCAGCACACACTTCGGGACACTCATCCGGATTCTCCGGAGCTCACTAGTGAAGAATGGGACCCCCTAAGCCTTACTGAGCCACTTGAGCCCATTTTTAACTGCACCGCCAGCGCACTGCCACCTTGTGCCTGAAGCCGGTTCATCCCTGCCCCCGGAGCTGTGCGAGCCATATCTCCACTACCAAGCCCACGCGCAAGACCACCCCTCTGCTCCCTGAGCCTCACTGGGCCACCTGAGCCCTTCTGCGGCTGTCATGCCGGCGCACTGCTGCTGTGTCTCTGGAGCCGGCTCACCTCCGCCAATCGAGCCACCCCTCCACCACCAAGCCCACATCCCACATCACCCCGCTGCCCCCTACAGCCTGGTCTCAAGAGATCTTGCCCACCCACGCCACGGCCAGAATGCCCAAGCGCTGTCCCAAGGGGCTGAGAATGATAAACTGGGTTGCCCTCATCCAAACTTGCGCATCCGCCATCGACTTGCACCTGTAGCCCTTAACCCCCAGCACCAACTCCCCGTGACTGGAGCCCTTGCGCTGATTGCCTTGCGAGGTGGCCGCAAACTTGAGCTATGCGCTCCACACTTGCGCTGTAACTGTCACACCGCACTGTTCCTACTTGGGGTCCCATCCCCACAGTTGCCTGTGTGTCCCAAGCCCTCCTGGTGGCCGATAGTTCACCACCCGGTCGTCGCCTTCCCGACAGCTGCTCACTGTTAGTTCCGGCACGGCCAGCAACCTCGCCCGGTGGGCACGGAAGCTGATGAGATGCCGCATGTTGCCGTGCAACCTGTTGTAAGTGGTCATCGCTGCCAGGATGGGCCCCCGGGCTCTGAGGGGCCCGGCGTGTGTCATCTCCACCCGCGGACCTCCCCACATCTCCCCCGTCATCCTCATCAGTTCCCCCCATGCCACCAACCCCCCCAAGAAGGCCGGCCACCCGCCTGCTCGCCCCCATCAAGGTGGCCACCCCTCCCTCAGCCAAGGCCATTGCTTGCTCCGGCGAGGCCCCACTCTGCTTCTGAGTCCCGACCCCACTCTCCTCGCCCGGCGACAAAAGGTCATCCCACTCATTCAAGATATCCTCAACACTTGACGCCGCCTGGCTGAGCCCGCCTATGCCTGCCCGCGCCCCTCCAGATCGCGCCTCGGCGGTGCCATTTCCTTGACCCCCCACAGTGCGGGTGCCATTTCCTTGACCCCCCCCAGTGCCCAGATGCTCCACCTCCCGCCGCACGTCCTCCATGCTCTCCAAAAGCCTCGATGCCATCGCGCCTGCCTCGCCTGCCTCACCGGGAGCGTGCCCAGACCGCTCACACTGCGTTCCCTCAGATTCCTGCATCCCACCGCCAGACCCATCCTGCGTGGCATAGTCTGTCTCCTCGAACGCGTCCTCCCACGCTCTGTCCATCAGTGCCAACCTCTCCGCCCCTTCCCGCCGGTCCGCCTCCCCCCGATCCAGGTCCGGGCCCATGCCTCCTCCCACACGCCCTCCGCCAGCCCAACGCCACCCACTTCCGGCCGGACATCGCCCTACAGCCCGCCTGATGATCAGCCCTGCAACCCCCCGTGCAAGCGCGAAAGAAAGCAGCCGGACCCACTTCTCCTTCCAGCCCACCGCCCCGCCACGTGCCGCTTCCTCGTCCTCGGCCTCGTCCTCGTCCCCATTGCCATCCACCTGCTCTCCCCCTTCCGCGTTCGCCTCCATGTACCGCCGCTCCCTGAAGCGCCGCTGCGTCTTCCGAATGAATCCATACGCTGCAGGCCCTAGCCCACCATACACCTCCACCCCAAAGGGGATGAAGTGATGTGGGCGGACATCCCCGTACGTTGCCACCTTGCTCTCCTCTATCTTCTTCGCCGCTGCCTCGGGGGCCATCATGGCCGCTCCCAGGTGCGCGTCTGACATTGGCCGCGCCGTGGCCACATCAAACAGCAATTGCTGGCCCGGTCCCTCCGCATCCATCACAGTCACATCCGGGCAATGACTCCGTGAGTAGGTCAGGTAGCCCGCGAAGTCATCGTGCAATGCAGACGCCAAGGGATAGGCAGACTTGGCCACCTCGAACAGCACCCTCTGCAGTTTGTGGTGGATGAAAGAGTACCAATTTCCTCCCCCAGCCCCACTCCCCCCCGGCATGCCAGTAAGTGTGTCCCGGTGGGATCCCGCTCTCCTCCACAATCGGGGCACTCCTCCACTTGGCCAAGGAGGGGCTGTTCCGCATGAAGAATGTGTCGCAGGGCCACCCGGTATTCCGCCGAACTGAGCTCCAGGGCTGGGCAGCATGGAACACCCCTCAAGAAAGCAGGCCCAATACTGTTGAAGGTCACCGAGAAAAGCCAGGGGAGCCGAGACGCCCCCACGTGCCCAGCCAGCCAAAGCCAATCCGCAGAGTGGAGGACAGCAGCATAGACCCGTTGGGGACGTTTTTGAGACCTGCTGTAATCACTCAACTTCTTGACGTCGTCCGCCTTTGGCACTTGTGGTGGCAAATGCTCATTTGCTCCCCTCGCCTCCCCAATCACCTCCATCGCCTCCGACACCTTCTGCATGGCCGCTTGCAAAGAATTAACATACGGCAAGTCGCTCTCAGCCCTGAGGTCCTCGGTCCCCGCCGTCACTGTTGGAAAGAGCTCCCGCATATCCTCCCAGACTTGCGCAAACCCACCAAGCCAGGCCGCACTGCTCACCCTCGCCGCCTTGGTCAGGCCCATCCCATGCGGGACGGTGGTAAACTCACAGGAATGCCACGCCAATCCACCGCCAGGCAGCAAGTCCCGCAACGCCTCTTGCATCCTCCTGTCATGCTCCTCAGCCGCCTCCCGCATCATCTCCGGCGGCACACCTCGCAGCCAGAACCTCAGCCTCGGGTGGGCACAGAATCGAAGCAGGAGCCCCTAGGCCTGCGCATGCCCAAGCTTGTTCAAGAGGGGCAGGATGCCACATAACTCCTCCACCTTCTTCAACATCTCCACACTGACCGTCTCTGCCTTCCCCACCGGCACCCCCAAGACATCGATGAAGTCCAGCTCCTTCCGTGCACCCGGCATCTTGGCCTCGAAGCAACTGGCGTCCCCCTCAGGCGAGAAAGCCGCTGACTTCACCGGCTGAATATCCAGGCCAATCGCCACTGCCTCCTCCATATAAGTCTCATACGCGAGCGCCGCTTCAACCGGAGGGCCCAGGAAGAAAGCGTCATCCAAGTAGGCAAAGATGACCACGCTAGGGAGTCCCTCCTGAACCCGCTCCAGCACCACCTGCAACGGGGCAGCCAAGTAAAGTGGCCCCAGGGGGTCCCCCTGCTGCGTGCCCTCCTTCGACTTGACAAATCGCATCACCGAGCCATCAACTCCCCCCAGCCGAAACCCCAGGTTCGCATCCACTCCATACCAAAGGTCCGTCCATGCCCACAACTCCGAGAAGTCCCGCTCGATAGCCTCAAACATTGCCTCACGGTGCACCGCATTGAAGGCATTCTTGGCGTCCGCCTTGACACAGACCCATTCCGGGTGCCGATCCAGGGCTGCCTGAACAGTGTGGACCCCCAGGTCCGCCCCTCCCTTCACCGCAACCCCAATCTGGGCCGCCTGCAGTCCACCATGCTCATCATCCTGTCGACGCCCACAAAATCGAGCCCTGAGGGCCTTCGCACGCTGCCTGCATATGACCTTTGCCACTAGCTTCCGGAGAACTTCGCCACACGCAATGGGCCGGACGTTGACGCCGAGGTCGTCCTTCAGCAACGCCACTAACCTAGCGCCTGCCAACCACTCCCGAACCCCCCGCCGGGGCCCGACCTGCCGCCAGATGGTTGCACACCTCCAACAGTGCATCTCCCCCACCAGAGACATGGACCGCCCACATATGCTCCCAGCCCCACTGAGAGCTGCCCGGTCCCGAGGCCCGCGGCAGATTACGCATTACATCATCGAACGTCTTCTCATCCAGCTCAAGCACCTGCCCCCGAAGCTCCCGCCGGCGATCCTCTCCCACATCTTGCCTCCTGCCTGTCCCAGCCGGGTGCAACCGCTCCAGCTTCAGCAACGTCTCCTCCGTCGCTGGTGCCAGCTTGGCCAACTCCAGCCTCTTTGCTGCCTTTCCCAGCTGCCCCGCCTTCACCAACCGCACAGCATCTCGCAGCACCCGTTTCTTATCCGCCTCGGCCACAGCTCGTCGATCCCCCGGCACCTCCGCATGCAGCCCCTCCCACTCGCCGCGTAGGAAGCGGGCGCAACGCTCCTTAATGACCTGGGCCACACCCTGCTTCACCCCCTGCTGGACCGGCTGAAGAACCAGGCATGGGAGTAAAAAGAACAGCTTGTAGGCCTCGACGTCCTCTGTGTCCACCCGCATCCTCCGAAGCGCGACCATCACACACTCGGTGAACAGTCCCCACAACTTCTTCGGCACCATCAGGGAAGGGAAGTCGCTCACAGCACACTCGTCGACACTCAGTCCTCGCAGCCATGTCCACCCCGCCTCTCCAAGCCCATCCGGGTCCCCCACCAAGCTCTCGCCTCCGTGCTGCCCCTGCGCCCGCCCCGCCGCCCGTGGATTGCCCCGGCCCCCACTGCCGCCTCCCCCCTGAGCCGGCGCACAACGCTGAGCATAACTAGCCAGACAGCCCCCACCCCGACCTTGATGCTGCCGCAATCCAGTCTCCGAGAGGATATGTCCACAGCTCTGCTCAGGGCACCGCGTGAGCCTCGCCGCAGACAGCAGAAGCCCCGATGCGTCAGGATGGCTCCGCCGAAAATGCTCCGTCAGGGCTCGGCTGCTTCCTAGGGCCCCCACTGAGCACCCCGGCACCGAGCAGACCACATTCCCCACCCGCTGTCCTGCCCCCTTCCGCCCGCCACTTCCCTCGAGCTGCGCCGACCCACTAGTCCCTCCCGAGGCACCCCCCAATGGTCTCAGTGGCTCCACAGCCCCTCCCTCACCCGCCACATCAGCCCCGCGCTCTGCCCCCACCGTCCTCGTCCCTAACCTTACCCCGTGGACACCCTCACCCGCCACCCCCACGGCCTCCTCACCACCCGACTGTCCCACCGCTACAGCACCACTCCCAAGATCAACGCTAACCCCAGCCGAACGCCCCGACAGTTCCAATCGAAGTGACAGATGAGGGCCCTCCACGCCCTCTCCGCTGCTCACTGCCATCCCACCCGCCAGACCATCCACTCCGGCCCCGTCCTCCCCGCTGACCCCCTCAGTTTCGCCACCCGCACCCGCGCCCACATCCCCCCGAGGCAACCGCCGCCAACCCATAAGCAAGCCCTTCTCCGCCTCCCTGCTCCAGCCACCAACCGTCTTCACCCCGACGCGCCGCCCACCACCCCGCCTGGACAGGAAACCGTCATGATCACCCGGGCCTCTCGGCCTGTCCTCCAGGAACACCTCCTCTCTCTCCGGGTTCCCATCAAGGTACTCAATCACCGTCGCCCCTTCCACAGATGCCCCCCCCCCTAACCGCCCACCATACCAGCTGCGCTCACCTGGCCAATACACCTCCACCAGGGTGCCCACTGGCAACGCCGCCATCGCTGGGTCTACACTTTGCCCAGCCGATCTCCCACCATCAACACGCCTTTCATTATTTACACTATCCGTGACCGCCAGGTCCGCCGCCTGCCCAGCCGCCCCTTCCATATTTACACTATAAACAAACCCCTCATTTGCCCGATTACCTTCATCAGAACTCATGGTCATAATTCATTCATTCGAACACCACGCCCAGTGACGCTCACCACCTGCCACCAAACCGAAAAACCAAAACCAAAATCGAGCCAAAAAACAGCATCCGGAAACTCATCGCCATGGATTTGCAACCGGCCGTGGCCTTAGGAGTCCTGCCTCTCACCCCGGGGGATTGGGCGGGCAGGTGCTGACGCCAGCAGAGGCATCCGTCAGATACAAATGTATCCAATATACTAGACAGTCAGCTGGGTTGGCCTGGATGGGCGCTCTATGTCAACCGCGCGGAGGGCTGTCTGTGCAAAAGTAACCGCGCCTCGAAGGTCTCCGGTACCCTCGACCGTCGCCATTGATGCAAAATCCATCTGCTGTTGGCTCCCCAAACAAATATATGAAACCATGCCTGCACAGGCGCAAAATATGTACACAACTCGAACAACACGTGTGTGCGTGAAACCCAAAACCGGATCTGGACCGTAGAGAGCAACGGCAAGCGACGGCCACCACACCAGAAGTGCGGATTCATCCTTACGGGCCCGGGTCCAGACCACACCCAACCGACACCACCGCAAACACAACTAACACAATCAACACAAGAAGGAGAACACACAACCAAGGCTCCGATCGGCGAAGGCAGCAGCCAACACTCTGCACTCGATGGCCTCAGCAGGGAACCCCGAGCGCTACCAACCGACACCACACGTAACCCTAGCCGTGTGGGGGGGTCATACCCCTCAGCCGGCAAACACTCCCCCTTCCATTCTTTGTCCCCCCGCCAATCCGGCGAGGGTTAGGCCCCGGGGGGAGGGCACGTATGTGTGTGTGTATGCTTATCCTTGTGTGAGGTTGAGATTTGGGCAAAGTAGGCGAAATGCAGGCAGGGAAAACAGCTCATCTGGGTGGGCAAAGTGGAAGAAACTTGCGGGCGCTCAGAGCTGCACAAGGAGGTCAAAAGGTTAGGGGATGTGGCGTGACATGTCTGCAGCGGACGGGTCAGATTGCAGGCGGATAAAGGGGAAACCTCAAAACTGCAGCAGGAGCGTGACAACCTGCAGGATAGAGAGAATGCCTCGCACCTGCAGCAGGTGGGTCAGATCCCAGTGAGGGGGGCCTCGGCGGGCCTCTTGCCTGTGCAGCGGCCATCACCGGCGCCCCCAGGGAGGCCTTGAGGGCCTCTGTGTTCACGCCCCAGTTGGCAGGAACTGGTTGGCTGCCACCAATCGTGAAGATGGTGGTAATCACGATGCGGATGGGCATGACCAGTGCGCATGACATCAGAAGTAGGAAGAAGCTGTCCACCAGCGTGCCCTACGCCACCATACACGGAGCCTCCTTCTAGCCTCAGTGACCAACGAAAAAAACCAAACAAAGGAGCTACCAGGGATCCCCGCTTTCTAGCCTTAGTGACAAACAAAGAATCAGTACGTCGCTTCACGCAGCATACCGTACATTGACATTATGAGGACACGGGAGGCAAGGCGGGAAGACTCGGCTTCACAGGAGGTCGAGGCAGAAGAGGAGCTCAAGAAGGATGGCATAATAGGGGGGTAAATGTATGCGAAGGGTGACATGCTGGGGCACCTGCGGGAAGGCAGTGCAGGTGAAATCTGTGTCAGAGTCTGGGTCGAGAGCATTGTCATTCTCGGCCTTGAACAAGTCGCCGCACGTGGCGTAAGAGACTGTGAAGCCCTTGGCACGATTCTCCAGATAGCAGGTCTCCCCCCCTTTGTGCTATGGCTCTCGCAGCCTGCGTATTCCTTGAGCTCGCTGTAACATTCTCCTCCCTCCCACGCCCCCCGTCCTCCAGTTCACATCCAACCGTCCCCTGTTCAGTCCCCTCCGGCTCAGACGCTCCTTCTCATGGGTGTTTGCTAGCAAGGCCAAATGCTCATCCACGCGTGTGGTATCCCCTTACTAGGGGCTCCCCAGTGGCCCAATTCCTTGGGAAGCCTCGACCTGTGTATCTGGAGCTGAATAGCGAGGTGGGTCTGGGACTAACAATGCCGCTGGTGCAGGGTACAGGGAGCATCAGTGAGCCGTGCAACTGCTCCCACCACCACGGGCTGTTGCAGTGCTGGACTGCTGGCAGTGCTGGTGCGGTGCTGGTGCCGGTGCTGCTGGTGCCGTGGCGCGTGGATGACGATAAGAACCCTATACGTAACAACACGTGACCACACGTATTCACAGGATATGTAACAAATGCAAAGGTCTATGAGAAGGAGCCATTACGGGTTTTGATATGATGTATTATGACAGCCAGAAATGCACATATGCAAGTTGCAGTTGTAAATATGTACGGGCATCCGACCTGCAGCAGAGCATTGCCTTCGAGTAAAACATGCCAACCGAGAAAGCAATAATCAGCACCCAGTTGGTCGTCATCAGGATCAGCCGCTCTGACCGTGAGAACGGCTCCCAGAATCCGACGTGATGCAGACCGAGCACCGGGTGGGTGTAATACATCAGCCGCGCCAGCCGCGTCATCTTGCCTGCCATCCGATGCCGGAGCAGTGGCCGCACCACGTGGTGCTTCGAAGGCACCCGAGAATCCTTCGCGTCGCACAGCCGGATGCGGTGCTTCGCGCCCCACAGCTCCACGGTCTCCTCTCCTCGCACCCATAGAATCTGGAGGCGCTCCTGGACTTCAGGCTGCGACTGAGCCTGCTTTGCCAGCCATTCTTCCGCATCGTCTGAAAGGAACCTCCGCTGATCTGGATCCGCATTGGGGTTGTGGCACCAGGTAAATGGCAGCAAGCGGTAATGTGTCACAGCCAGGATGGTGGCCCACACCTGCAGCGCGCGGCACTCCAACTCCAGCGGCGTCTCCGGGGGGCACCCAAATGCCTCTAGCAGCTCTGGGGGCGCAGAGGTGGCCACAGCCTCGTCGCTGAAGCGCATGCGAAGGCTGGTGCCAGGGTTCTCCTGGGGATCACCGGCGTGGAGAGCCGTTGCCAGATCTCCAGTGCCGTCTGCGGTGAAGCTGCCGTCGGCATGCTGCAGGAGCACGAGGTTCCAGAGCCTCACGCGGTTGTACCAGCCCTGCGAGCCGAGGTTCATCGGGATCATCTGCTTGAACACCATGAGGTACCATAGGAACCCTCGGCCAGGGGGATGCCTCCACGGCTGCGCAGCTGCCAGTGTCATCTGTCGCTTCAACTCCTCGTCGCTCAGCAGTTTCCTGGCAGCCATGGCCGCCAGCACGAGCGCGGTGCCCAGCATCCGCTCCAGGGGAAGCGCCTCTGTGCAAGAACCAGAGCCCGGCCCAGCATCAGTGACGACTACTTTCATGACACGTCAGCCCCACACTCAGCAGTGAGCCCACTGCACGCCACGCAGTGGGCAGAAGTAACTTAGTGGGCGTTGGTAACTTAGTAACTTACGTACTAATCACCCTGCTCACGGAGGGTCAGCCCCCACCCCCCGGGCTTCAACACCGACCACTATTACAAAAAGCACACCCCTTTGCCCGGCATCGCACCGCGACCTCACATGGAGGCTCAGCCTCGCCACCGCCCTCACCAAACCGCTGCTCCTGCCACTGGAGGAAGGTCCTGTGGCAGGGTACATGCCCAGCAAATGCTCAAGAGCGATGCCGGCAAGTACTGTCTAAGTCTTAGTGCGTTCAAGGATGGTGAGTACTCATGGCTAGGTGGCAGCAACCGTTCAGGGGCCTTTGCTGTAGCAACGGAATATTGGGGCTGCAGAGCGCCGTCCCTGAGGGCGGATGTGGCTCACGCACCGCGTTTGCCCTTGGAGTAACGGCGGAGATGATCCATTGGGACTGCCATCCTCAGCGGCACGATAGCAATCCCGCACAGCGCGCACAGCCGCTTGGTCGAGGCGTCGTCCTTGAACCGCCGAGAAGCATACCGCTTCCTCAATGCAGCCCAGAGCTCCGGCCCACTTCGCTCTGCGCGCGTGCACCCTCAGATTTCCCCTTTTGCAAATTGCGCAGGATTGAACCTGTTGGGCGCTGCGCTTTACGTTCAGAAGTAAGAAGTAGGATTTGTGGTCGTTTCATGTCATCTGTCATGCAGTGCCTTTATCAGTGGCAGTGCCCCAAAAGGTGGTGCGGGCCGGATGGTAAGTCTATTTCAAGGAGTATGCCGTGTGTTGTAGGTGATATCAGAGACAAATGCGCTACGAGTGACGCAGATGACACACCGAGCACAAGTGGCACGAACACTGCATCCAAACTGCAGGTGACACATGCGCAGTAGGCGACATATGCGCGTCAAATAAAGTGAGCGACACATGCAGAAAAAAATATCATGAGCAACACATGCACTGCAGGTGGTACGAGTGACGCACATGCCGCAGGCAACAACCGTGACACATTCGCTGCAGGCAACATAAGTGTCACGCACAATGCAGGTGGCACGAGTGACACATGCGCTGCAGGTAACATAAGTGACACATGCGCTGTAGGCAACATACGTGTCACGCATAATGCAGGTGGCACGAGCGACACACGCGCCACAGGCAACAGCCGTGGCACATGCGCTGTAGGCAACATACATGTCACGCATAATGGAGGTGGCACGGGCAACACACGCGCCGCAGGTAACAACCGTGACACATGAACTGTAGGCAACATACTTGTCACACATAATGCAGGTGGCACGAGCGACACACGCGCCGCAGGTAACACAGAACATCGCATGATCTGAAGACCATACGGGCGCCAGGACTGGTATGCCAGCACAACCGTTAGGCTCATAGCCAGCGCTTCACCTTCCTGCGTCCTCAACGTCCATCCACTGGTGAAAGCACGATCAGAACCCAACAGCCATGCACCGTCCTTCGCAGAATATGGCCTGACACCAACGATACCAGTTTCCACCCTCTCCTAACAACAGCGACGTCAGGAGATCCACCTGGCGTGGAGTCCTCTGAGAAAAAGTTCAATGGCCCATCTTGGACACCAAGAGCTCTCTCGAGGGTGTGGCTGCGCGACCACATGTTCTCGATATCCGGCAGCGAGTCAGACTGCAGCCGTTGCTTCCGGGTCGTGTCCATGTCGGAGGTCACCCTCCTCCTTCGCTCTTCCGTGCCCTTGGAGTATACCCTCCGCAAGACCTCCATCGCCGGTCGCTCAGTCTGCAAATCACTCGACGGCTCCCGAGCCCTCCTTGCAGTGGTCCAGACGGATCCGGTGGCAGCCCGTAGCTGAATCCTGGCGAGCGCCCTCCACCACGTGGCAGTCAGAGGCCCATGCCTGACTGAGGCTCCCAGCATCCTTCCGAGCAGCAAGTGTGCAGTGTGAGCCTTTCGTTTCACTTTGAACCCGCAGTGACCGCGCCCAGATTATCCGATACAGACTGGATGATCCTGAGGCCGTAGGAATGCGGCCTTCGATGACGCATTATACGATGATGCTTCTGGAAAAGTCCTGCTTTATTTCGGCAGCGCCCGGAGGCTGGAGAACCTCACTGCAGGCGCAGCGGCGGTGGCAGGAGCATTTGTTTCCAGGTCTCGCGCTTTGATCGAGTCACTGCTCACTCGGAGCTTTACCTTGGAGCAGTCGAGGCAGAATTATCACGATTAGCCGACTCTCATGCCAAGATGCAATCACTGATGCTGTCCGGCGGCGATGGGAGTGCGGATCATAGTGCAGCAACCTGACCCTCGGAAGAGTGTGATGAAGCACGGGAAATGTGCAACGCGCAGCCAACGACGGCATGCCAGGGGTGATGGAGGAGGGGGCAAGTGGGGGAGAACACAGCCGCCAGTATATACCTGCCCGGCTCGATAGCATCCAGGGAGGGCATCACGTCACATGAGCTCTTTGATCTGGCAAGAACCTCTTTGAGGGAGAAGATTGCACGACTTCGCTCCAGGATCGTGGTGGTCCTGCAGATCTTGCCGCCGCCGTTATCGTTCTTTGCACTGCTCGGCCGCTGAGGGCTGAGAGCACTCACGCTGCGCACTGACACACCACGATAGTGCTCCACGAGGGGCTTCTCGAAACCATGGAGGTGTACCTGGAACCTCACACTCCGTGAAGGCCGGCTTACTCGGAAAAAGTTTTTCTAACACTATGGGACCATCAATATGGAATATACCTGGAGCGCGCCAATAAGCTGAGCAATGATGCGAACAATTCCCTCCATCTTTGAGCGGAGCGCTTGGACCCAGAGGAGGTGTTGCGAACAATTCCCTCCATCTTTGAGCGGAGCGCTTGGACCCAGAGGAGGTGTTGCGAACAATTCCCTCCAT
>LGRX02012257.1:19193-37343 GCA_001247695.2 Cymbomonas tetramitiformis
TGATGCGAACAATTCCCTCCATCTTTGACCGGAGCGCTTGGACCCAGAGGAGGTGATGGGAAGCTAACTGCGGAGAGGCGCCCCCGAGGATCTCGAGGGTGCCCCTCCACTCCATTTAGGGAGCCAGATTGCCAGGGGGTGGGGTGCCAGGGGTGGGGTGACATGGGCAGACATAGGGAGCATGTAGGCGAGGGTGAGGGCGGTCACACTCTGATGACTCAACAAACTAAAGTCCACACCTCTTCCAACGTTGGGCAAACACGCACGCTTGCCACGCAGTGGTCGGGATCCATGAAGGGGGAAGCTGTTATCAAGAAGGACTCCTGCGACTGTGGTGAGATACCCCTGTAACGGTACAGCCCCCTTCCGCCCTTCTGACTCCCTCGTGTTGTCCACATGATCCCCTCCGGCTGCAAAACAATGGAAACGGTGGAACGGTGGAAAGAGCCCTGCTGTACGATGCCCGGAAACAGCTGCGACTGGTAAGCTGTCATGAGACAAAGGCAGAACCGATGCAACATCGCAATTCAATAATGTGCCCCGGGAGTGGAGGAGGGCAGGCGGGTTGGGGTCAGAGAACACGCAGCCCTTCCTCTCAAACCCTATACCCTAAACCCTAGACCTGGGAGAGGAACTAAGGACAGGCCAAAGGCGGAAGCACCTAGCTAGTGAGCTCGGTCCACAACTCACCGTGTGGCGGGAACTTCCCTTTCATAATCGCAGCCGCCTTCAGGTGTCAACTCGCCCGCAGGGGCAGCCGGCTGCCGGATCACGCCGGTCGTTAACTTGCGAAGTGAGCGGCGGGTATCTCTGCGGCTGAGCCTGCTGACCATGGCATTAAGCCCAATTTTTTGTTGCAAAGTTCGGGACCGCTTGAGCTTTTCATGTGTTCTCCCCCCTCCACCCCCTCGCCACGTGAGCCCCCAAAGGCCGTTGATATCGCGGGCAACAGGCAGCACTATTTGGGTCCGTGGAGACATGAGTGGATGCCGGAGTGGATGATGCGCAAGATCATCCGATATCCGATGCAGTGGTCTTAGTGTGACAACCCATACGGTTGAGAAAATCCGCTGGTCTTCACTTTGTGCCCGCAGCGGCGGGGACCAACAGCTGCAGTAACCACTTCATGACACACACCAGGCTCCTAGGGGGCGCGACGGAGGGTAAGCCCCCTAACTGTGAGAATGCTCATTGGTATAGTCGCTAATACCATACACCAGAAACATGTACTTGGGCTGCACTACCATGCACCCATACCAGGGATAAAACTGCCCATTGGTGGGGTGGAGGAGGTGGGGTGGGGTTAGAGGGCGGTTAGATATCCCTGCATGCGGAATGCGTGTATGTGAGACACCTGTGCGGATGTTAAGAGCTTGCCCGATTACCTTAGTTTTCTTCTCAGGCCACTTAATGTGAACCCTCGAATTAACCTCTTCTTCGAACAGGCCCCACGTCTGCAACCCGTTGGTTTCCTCCTGTCATCGGGGCAGCCCACCAACTGAATTTAGCATTTCTGGATGCTCCAAAAGCCGAGTGCAAAGGTGACTCTATCCAAAGCGGAAGCCGTTGAGTGATGGTTTCAGTCGGCCATCATCGGACACCAGTCCCAAGTCGCTACGGGCCTGCTGACCTCCTGCCTCGTCTCTAGACACTCTCACAATATATAATCAGCATGGAAAATGCCAGCCGAGATTAGCCGAGTATCGGCCACGCACGGCCAGCTGATCTTCTGCGGTTATCTGCTGCCAGAGGGATCGGTCCAAGGAGCCACACACGCGCGGCCCACACACGTGGGCATACATCAATCAATCCAGTGGTTCCCCACCGGAAGCTCACCCAGCGTAGCGATAAGCATCCCTCCTGAGACCATGTGGGTGATCCTACATTTTGGCTGGAAGCTTTCGCACTACACTGCAGGCTAGTGGGTCCCTACCATGTCACACGTTGCGTCGGTGGAGTCCCTCATCAGCTCAATTGAGTCGGATCACTTGCCAGCTGGCATCTCAATTTGATTGCGCACCTTGAATTGGCGTGTTCTCTCGCTAGATGGCACCTTGAGTGGTTCTGAATGAGTGCCATTGAATCAAAGCCTAGAGGGCGAGATAGGGGATTTGGGGGGAGAGGAGTTGGCAGTTGTGGAGGTACCTACGAGCGCAGAGAGCCAAGAGTATCTTTACAGCTGGCATGCAGGGCGGATCGGCATGCGCACCTTGCGCCAGCATCTGCCAGTGCCGTGCTGAGAAAAGAAATTCTCATAATGTATGCGACTTTGCTTCCGGTCGTCCAAGTTGGAAACGATCACCAAAATCAACGTCCCGCCGGCCAAGCTACCTGCACGGCACCCTCCGCCCGCTCCCCTCTCCCAACCCCGCCCGTCGCCCGCTATGCACCTGCGGAACACAAGAGCCCTGTTCCTTCCCCCCTGGGAGGCAGGAAAGGGGACGCTCTTCGTGCTTATCCTCAGGGTTCATTTTTGGTTAAGCCTCCCTCCTTCACTCGTTCGTTCCTTCCAGCAACCTGTCCAACGGCTTTATTTGACAAAATAACGAAAAACCGTCTCGGCTTCTACCACAACACACATACTGTGTGTGCCACACTCGAAGGCACCGAGAGTTTATCGAGTACGATAGCCAGCATCCTAACCACACGCTAGGGAGGCGGCAGATCCGTTTCGCACCTGAGAGGTGTATGGGGGGGTGAGCGATGCATCCCCAGCATTCAAGAACCCGGAGAGTGTTCAAGGGAAGGAGAGTGCATCACGTAGCTCATTGGCTGCTCTAGGTGTAAGGCCGGTCAAGTCCGCACTGAACGAGATAGCGGCATCCAGGCCGGGGAAGGCATCCCCCAGAATCACAGGGGCCATCTTCGAGGGTGGCGCTACCGCTCTGTCAACGACGGGGAGGGTCGCCAACAAGCCCCGCATTGACAACGCACGCCCCAGGCGTCACATATAGCAGTTCTTGCATTGGAGGAGAAATGCAGGGAGGCCGTTTGCGAGAGCGGAGGGCTCATTGGAGCTGGGCAGATGCCACCTGGCGTAGAATAAACTTACGACACCAAATTGTTAGCTGGGGGATTCTAAGCACGAAACATGTGGTGGCAGAGACTCCGTATTGTTGCAGCAGAGTCGGTGACAGCCTTAGTACGGCTAAGGGAGGGGGCGGGGGAGGAGGGGCTCACCGACGATGGTTAACAGGTAAGTGTTCTTGGCAAAGTCTTCCTCAGGGTCGAAGGATGTCAGGTCCTCCAAGGTGAGAAACTCCACCTCTGGCTCCGAATCCTCGAAGGATCCAATGGCAGCTATTGATCGGAAGTCGGATAGGTGCGTGCACCGGCACTGAAGCACCGGGCTCAACTCACATCCCTACAGCCAATCAGAGCGCCCAGCCCTTCCACACTTTAGCTAAGAAAAAGTATGCAGCATCGACTTGATGCATCGTCGCTGTTTGTGTTTGCCAGCAGAGTGCAGCCATACAAGTCTCAGGCTTCATGGCACTCGCGTACATTTGAGTAAATATCAACTGCATGAAGGCAGAAGGAGACACGGGAGTGAAAGGGGCGGAGAAAGACTTTCGTGGCATGATGCTATTCCGTGAGCTTGTCAAACCCCATGTGGGCATGGGGAGTAGGGTGAGGAGGCCCACACCGGTCCCATGAAGCCCGCAGCAATCCAATTCCACCAACATGTCTCGTTGTTCCTACGGTCCATAGCCGTGCACTCCGCCCCGCTGTACTTGCGCAACATGGTGCCTTCCGCAAGGGTCCCCTCATCGCCCCCGGGCGCTGCAACGTACTCCTCGCTGCAGCCATCCAGCAGTGAGCCGTGCGCAATCCCCCAGCTCGTCGCCAACGATAGTGATGGATCCGTGAGGCTACTCCCTGAGGAGCCTCCCCCGAGGAGGCTCCCCCACACCTCTTCACGCCAATAAAGCCGGGCATTGCGTGGCATCGGGTTCGGTAGTGTGGCACAGCCTGCTGTGGAGTAGCTCCCACCGACGGTATCCCAGAAAGAGCACAACAGAGGGGGGTCAGAAGGGGTGCGCGCCGGAAGGACACCACCGTCCTCGTGATACTGTTCCAGGGTGAGGTTGAGCGAGATGGGCTCCGTCAGGTTTTGCACTGCCACCTCAGAGTTGTCACTGGTGAGCGTCACTGTGACTGTCTGCACGACGCCATGCCCCCTCGAGTGAAACAAGGCTGCGACACCATTGCTGACACGCCCCTCTGGTTACTCTCACCCGAATCTCCGAATGCATCCTGAAAATCAGGTCTCCTGCCACCCTCACTTATTGTGAAAATCAGCTCTCCTGGCACCCTCACTTATTGTGAAAATCAGCCTTCCTGCCACCCTCACTTATTGTGAAAATCAGCTCTCCTGCCATCCTCACTTATTATGTGCTTACTTCCATTCTTGCGCTTGTAAAGAGCATTCCCCGTGTTGCACAAGCTGCAAGCGGCATAAAGCTTTTCACTTCCACAGAAGGTGATGTGCTGAGGGCAGAATCTTCAAGGCATATACGTGCGCACGCGCTATCAACCGCCTCCTGTGTCCTCCACACTGCCAACCACCCCCTGAGCGCTCATTACTGCACAATCACCCCGGTGCCCTCTCCAGTGCCATCCACTCCAGGTATACTCCCTGCTCCCAACAGCCTCCTGAGTCCTCCCCACCCCTAAGACCCCCCCTGTGTCCTCCCCACCGCCGACTGCCCTCCATTACCAGCAGCCTCGTCTGAAAGCATGCTTGTGGCGGCAACAACCTTGTCTGTCCGGAGAGGCATCGATGCCTCACCCTCTGCGGCTGGGAAGAAATTGCAGGTGACGGGGTGCAACCTGGGAGTGCCACGTGTCACCCCTTGTAGCATTGTGCCCCTCGATGCCAGTATCATTGCCTCGATGTGGGTCAGTATCCATGGCCAGAAATCGGAAATCCACCATGGTGAGCCCGGCGCCAAGCAGATGTGCTTGCAGGGCTCCCGGGAGGGTCACAGCAGAGGCACCTGACCCCTCCTCCGCAGCAAGGGCATGGTCAAATAAGCGCTCTGCGGTGCTGCCCACACCACTCAAGGCATCCCGCTGTGTTGTGAGCTGCATGCCCGCCGAGGTCACCTGCACAGCCCCAGCCCCAACCGCACAACCCTAGTCAGCCACCTCGGGAGGGTAACATCCGCTGGGAGCGCGAGACGCTCAGCTAGGGTTCTAGAGGGACCATTTCTCGCACTTGAGGTTGAGGACAGGAACGAGGCGGGACTGGGCGAGGGGCACACAGGGTGAGATCACGTGTGTGCGGCTCAGAATGCCCTCAGACCTTGTAAGGCAATTGAAGACTGACACTGATGAACTCCTCAGTGTTCAATTCATAATAAAAAATCCAAACGGAAACAATACGTGCATCCGGGGTAGCGGCACAACATCCATGCAACAGGGTGGGCTGCAGATAGGGGGTCAGGGGGCAGCAGGGCCAAGCCCCGTGATCGGGGTTGGGTCTGGGAGAGTGATGGGCATTACCTGGACGGGGAGCTCACCGCTGACCAGCGTCTGCAGAAGAGCGTCCGCCGAGGAGTGCAGTACGTCCTGTGCCCGCTCCGCTACCGCTGCGGTGCTAGCACTCTCAGCAATGAGGCTGCTGAGGCTGGCGAGCACTTGGGCAGCGGTGGCAGTGGAGAGCTTGGAGGCGCCCGTCACAGAGGGGTCCCCAAGAGCGCTCTGCACCACCGTCTCGAGAACCTCGAGCGCGATATCCTGGGTGCCGGCCGACAGCTCCTCCGCCGGGCAGGCCACGACTCCCCTCACCAGCATCGAGATGCGCTCTTGGACCTTGTCTGATGCCACCACCATCACATTTGCGTCGCGCACCAGCATCATCTGCAGGTCGCGTCACTATATGATCAGCAACGGCACACTTTCTCTGCTCTTGCGGGCACTCTAAATCCGCTGCCGCCATGCAAATGCTGCTGCTGCGCAGTGGGCGGGCATCTTCGGGCACACACATATTTCCGACTGTGCTCAAATTTCCAAACCGCATGCGGCCATCGCTGTGGCAACTGGCTTTGCCAGCAAATGCATGGTTTGTTCCAAGTGTCACCGCCAGTGCACTCGCCCACGCACCAAAGGCCGCATGAACCCTGCTGGTGAACGCAGTATTGTCACTCGAGGAGGGCACTTTCCGAGCTGTGCATGGCGAGATGGTGGCACAAGGGCTTTACAGGGTCCACAGCTGCGTCCCAAAACGGCTCAACGAGCATGAGTGTGTGGACATAGCGAACCAACACTACCCAAAACGCTATTACGGCTTCCATAGGGTTTCCAGGCTTGCTAACAAGGCGTCTTCAGCACACCGAGCGGCAGCAATCCTTGAGGTAGCCGTATTGTTGGGAGCTGCTGAGAGCTGCGAAATGAAGGTGAGGAGATGCTGCGCGCTTTCATGCAACTGATGCAATGGTGATTCACCTCGGCACGTGCCACAAGCTGCAGCTGAGACGCAATGCAGGCACATGCGCCATACACGATGCACTCGCCAAACCTTTGTGTTCTAACTAACGCGTGGGAGGGCCTTTTGCGGACCATCTCTTCTCGTTGCAACCGCCGCTCATGTAACACTGCTGCATCGGTTCCCTCTCCCTCCGCCTCCACTGCACTTGTCTCCTCCTCCGGGCGCTCCTGTCGGAGCTGGCGCAGTCGCACACGCCGTCGTCGGCGTCGCTCGGCGGTGGCCTCCACGCTGAGTAGACTGGTGCTGCCAGCAACGCTGTTGAGTGCCACGTCGACTGCACCATTCTGCAGTGCCGCTGCCGCAGTTTCCACCACCGCCTTGGAATAGGACACCACCTGTTGAGCCCCCCTCTCCCCAGGCAGCGCGATCTTTAGCGCCTGCACAGCTCCCGCCACTGCAACAACGAGCGCAGAGAGCTTGCCAGAGGTGTGAGTGTGAAAGTGAGAGCGCCCTCCAGTGATGTTGCCATGGGGGGTTCTCGTGGTGCCAATCCAGTATCGGTGCGCCAACCGTGGAGTGTGAGAGGCCACCAGCCCCTTCCAGGACCCGCAGACGTTGCATTTGGATGGTCCTCACACATGGAAATTTGGTCCTCGCGCCTCCGGCAGGCGCCCGTGGGCTGTGGTCAAGTGTCCCCCTCGGGGGGCATGGAGCATTCAGTGGGCGGGGGGGCGGATCCGTCGGATGGGGGCAGAAGGCTGCACACCTCGACCTCAGATTCGAACAAAGGGGAGGTCACCGTCACGTTCACCGCCCATGGTCCGCCCACCGCCTTGTAACGATCCCGAGCATAAACCCGAATCTCCACCACAGAGTCAGCCTCCGCCGCCCCAGCCTCTGGGAGCACCAGCTGGACATTACTCAACGGGCCGTATGCCGCCAGCACCACCTCCTCCCCTGCGGCCTCGCTGGCCGAGTGGTTGGTGCCACTGGCACCGGGCACGATGTAGGAGAAGAGATACTCCAGCGGCAGGTCCTCGTCCACCCACGAGGCAGTGCTCAGGTGGAACTCCGTCTCCAGCGCTTTCCCCTCGAGAGGGGCCACATGGAGGGTCCCCCCGACAGGCTCCACATTCACGACCAACTGTATGGAAGCGCTCCCGTGTTTACCACCTTCGAGGGTGGCCGTGAGGATCACTTCGTATGTTCCCCCCGGAGCCAGACTATTGGGATGGAGCACGAGCTCGGCACCATGAGCTGACGCTGAAGCGAGCACGGCAGGCGAGAGCAAGTCAAGGGGCGGTGTAGCCTCGGCTGCGATAACATCCCATTGGAGCTGCGCTTGGGTTTCGTTGTCCACGCCTCTTACCGTCGACCGCAGCGTGAGCTTCTGTGAGGGGTTCACCTTCCCAGCCACCGCGCTGATGGCCGGGATTGGAGAGTGTCCCTTCGTGACATTGATGGTGGTGACAGCGGTGTCAGTGCGCTCCCCCTTTGTCACTGTGAGCTCGAAGAGATACTGGATCCCCTCCACCGCCCCCTGCAAGATCCCGAAGGCCAAGCCCAGTTGGAGAGTCCACTACAGAGCACCTCGGTCCATGCAGAGCGGCGTACAGTAGTGTGCCCCCACAGTCACCGAAACACGGTCAACGGCAAATCACGGCCGATGAAGGTCGATGCGCTTAATACGGGTTGATGACTGTTTATGGGTGTATGGGACTGATGGGTTCAATAGGGGACGACGGGATCAATGCGTGCATGGGGTTGAAGGGGGTGAGGGGGGTGAAAAAGGTCCATGGGCGTCGTTGGGGATGATTAAGGTAAACCAGGTTGGCATCACCTGCAGGTGGAGATACAAGGTGGCGTTGGTAAGTCGCCTCGACAGCAGCCCGCCGTCACGGTCATAGCACTCTATCCCTTCACCACCCAACCGTTGGCACCGCCATGCATACAACATGGGCTCAGGGGCGTCATCCGGGTCCACCGAGTCCTTGCCATCCAGCTCCAGCGTACTATCCTCCCCCACCACCCCCCCAGCCCCCGAAACTAGTGCCTGCAGTGGCTGCCGCTCCACGTACGCCTCAATCACCGCCTCTCCACGTACCCGCGGCTCCCCCTCTAGCCAGGCCTCCAGCTTGAAGGTGTACCTGCAGGATGGAAGGCCACCACACAGCGCCCACGTTCTCGCCTGCTTTCAAGCACATAGCACAGTGCTCGTGCACTAGATCCAGCGCCCGGCTGTGGTCCCCAGTGGTGGACGGCACATGTCTGGTGCCTGAACTCAATACATATCTGTAAGGAATGGACGCCTGACGTCTGCAGGGACGATGCATGAAGCATGGATATGGGATCCGAGTCGGCCCGGCCGCATGAAGCATGGATATGGGATCCGAGTCGGCCCGGCTGCATGAAGCATGGATATGGGATCCGAGTCGGCCCGGCTGCATGAAGCATGGATATGGGATCCGAGTCGGCCCGGCTGCATGAATCATGGATATGGGATCCGAGTCGGCCCGGCTGCTTGCCTTTCAAAGAATCATTAACCGCTTGTTTTGCGTATTCATTCTCCAATCGCTGCGAAACCCCGCTCATAAGCCGCCCAGAAGCATGTGGACCCCAAAACCCTCCACGTGAGGAGGCTTGGTGCAGGGAGCTGGCTTGGTAGGAAGCTCCATGTGACAAGATTGTTTCCGGTGAAACACCCTGGCATGGGTTTAAGGTTTAGGAAAAGTGAACGGTCAGGTGTGAAGGGTTTGTATGGAAGCCCCGGGCTCGCACTTGGATTCTACCCTGGAGCGCATCACCCTCGGATTTCCCATACCATAGCATTGCAGCCGGCGCGTCTAATAATAATGCCTTGCCATGTACAGACGAAATCGAGCGCCACGCGGTTTCATTGATCACAGAGGTCCTTTGTGGTGGAGAAGCGTAATCAGGGCTACAGGGCTGCATGGCGCCTGCCATCAGATAGGTATAAAAGACGGAGGAGTGCCAGCAGAGACCGCCAAAGCAGATCGCATGGAATATTACACCCACACACTGAACGGCATGAGATCGGCCAACAAAAGCCAGCCCACCATCATCCCAGTGGATGTGAGAAGCAAATCAAGAGCAGGGCGGGGCCGTGACAAGATACCACAAACTCATACATATTCCCAACCCAGATGCAAAGCAGCATGGAAAGATGATACGATGTGACCGATTTTCGCCAAACAACTGCTGGTCTCTGGGTTACGGATTGAGCGGACCCTGCTGGCATGCCCCCCACTGGCTCCCGGTCGATGGATGGGACCCGTTGGTCCATGGTTATGTCATGAATGCAGTCACACCACACAGCATGGACACCCCATGTCAAAAAAAGGAAACATGCGGGCACCTAAGTGCTCCCCACAAAATTCAAGGGAAAACACAGAAGGTGTACATCACCACCTTCTGCCTCTCCTCGCAGCAAAGGCAGACGAATCCACCGAGCTCTCCAAGAGGCAGTGCCCGCCAGAATGGCACCACAGGGATAACCACCTCCCAAAACCCACTTGCACCCGGCGGCCGTCCCCGTTCACAGCGATACGCCAGTACCTCATATCAAGGTCAAAGAACACGAGTCCCCTGGCACGTGTAATAACCATGAGCACTGTACACGGAGAGGGAGCAAGCGTCAGACGAATCCAAGACACTCCCAAAGAGCGAGCCGCAGACGAATCCCCGATGCTCTCAGAGAGGCAGTACCCGTCAGAAGGGTACCACAGGGACAGCCACATCCCATCATCCAAAGCACCCTAGTGGCCGTCCCCGTTAACAACGAGATGCCACAGCCCTGTGGCGAGACGTATTCCCGGCCAGCTATAATGGCCCGAACTCACACCCATTCGGACCTGGCACAATGACACCGTCACGTAAGTCCCCCAGCTTACGCCTGACGCGCGAGATCCAACAACCCGGACCTCGTCTATCATACAGACCGGGCCTCTCCACCATAAAACGCCGCAAAACGCCCCACAAACGCCTGCTGTGGTAACCCTTTTATGGCATCCTGTGAAAAACAAGAGCTATGTTGTAAACAAAGTCTTTCCTGAGCACACATCTCTCAGCGAACCGATGCAGTTGGCTCGTGACAATCCCATACTTAGCTTTGTCGGCCAAGTACCAGTCATGTGCAGGGTACCTAATGACTCGGATGTCAGCATACTGTGCATCCAGTCGTTTGTCATATATGGCAGTCATAAGGCCTCTGCGCCTATTTTGCTTGACGAGTATGTCCATGTAAGGGACACGCACACCCGCATGTGCCAAAGATAGACTCAAAATGTCCTTCAACAGCATTGGGCCGGTGTTCCTGAGGGGTGTTCCGTGTTGCCCGGCCTTGGAGCTCAGTTCGGCAGAATACCGGGTGGCCCTTCGACACATTCTTCACGTAGAGCAGCCCCTGCTCGGTATGGCGGGGGAGTGCCCCGACTGTGGAGGAGAGCGGGACTCCACAGGGACACACATATCGGCATGCAGAGGAGGAGCGGGGACTGGCGGAGGAAACTGGTACTCTTTCGTCCAACACAAGCTGCAGAGAGTGCTATTTGAGGTGGCCAAGTCAGCGTTTCCGTTGGTGTCGGCGTTTCACAATGATTTCGCAGGCTACCTGACCTACTCGCCGAACCATTGCCCGGATGTGACAGTGCTGGATGCGGAGGGGCGCGGTCAGCATGTGTTGTTCGATGTGGCCACAGCGCGGCCGATGTCGGATGCACACCATGGATCATATGAGCACATGGGTTTCTTCAGAAGACGCAACTGCGCTTTTGGGAGCGGCGGTACAGGGAGGAGAACGCAGGTGAAGGAGAACAGGTCGATATCGACGGAGACGAGGACGAGGACGGAGGCGAAGAGGCGGCACAGGGCGGTGCAGTAGGGTGGAAGCAGAAGTGGATCCAGTTGCCTTCTTTCGCACTAGAGGGTAGGGGCTGGACGTAAGAACGGGATGGGGCCTCACCAGGGCAAGCCATGGCCTTGGCGGAGGGAGGAGTGACCACTTTGATGGAGGCGAGCAGGCGGGTGGCCGGTCTTGAGAGGGCGGGATGCATGGTAGGATCTGGTGCTGAAGGGGAGGGAGATGTGGGGGAGAGGCTCACAGATGAAGTTGACACAGGCCAGGCCCTTCAGAGCCCGGGGGCCCATCCCAGCAGCGA
The DNA here is from genome assembly GCA_001247695.2 of Cymbomonas tetramitiformis. Lineage (NCBI taxonomy): Eukaryota > Viridiplantae > Chlorophyta > Pyramimonadophyceae > Pyramimonadales > Pyramimonadaceae > Cymbomonas > Cymbomonas tetramitiformis. Next base: position 30,804 of record LGRX02012257.1, read on the forward strand.
TGACCACTTGCAACAGGTTGCACGGCAGCATACGGCATCTCATCAGCCTCCCCGCCCACCGGGCGAGGTTGCTGGCCATGCCGGAACTAACAGTGAGCAGCTGACGGGAAGGCGACGACCGGCTGGTGAACTATTGGCCACTGTGAGCTCGCAGAAACCTCGCAAGGCGATCACTTGTGCAGGGGCTTCTGTCTCACAGTGTTGGTGCTGGTGGTAGAGGGCGGCAAGCGCAAGTTGGCGGCGGGTGTGCAGGTCCGGAGGTGGTTCGGCTTCAGATGCGCAGCACTGCTCCGGTAGGGCAGCCGCAGAGGGATTCAGTGGGCCATGTGGGGCTCGGGGAGCAAAGGTGGTCCAGCGCGTAGGCTTTGTGGTGGAGACACAGCTTTGGCAGCGCGGGCGCTATGATTGAACAGGCTTCGGCGGCACAGCAGTAGCGCACTGATGGTGCAAGGGCAGAGGGCCTCAGTTGTCTCAGCAAGGCTAAGGGGGTCCCATTCTTCACGAGTGAGATCCGGAGTTTCCGGATGAGTGTCCCAGAGTGTGTGTTGAATCCTTTGATCCCCGGCGTGAGTACATAGTGCAGCCAGTACGTGATGCCAAAGGAGTCGGTCCAAGGATAAACACACACAGATATCTAAAACATTTGTCCACCAGTGGAATGCGCACCGACAGCTTGACAAAATATCATTGTTGTTGATGAACCTCACCCTATTCTACTGGCGGTGTTCCAAAACACCCAGTCGTCAGCATCACCCTCTGATAAGGCGACTGCAAATAGTGACATACATGCAACACCTTCATGAAATGTATGACCAGCCAAACAAGTAGAGACTCCCAAGCAACATCACAGGCTGACACATGTGATCAAAACGCCGATGAGGAAAGCGGACACTATTTCGACATCATCAGCACAATAACCACACACACGCACGCACACCGGGCGCAACCAAAGCTGACCTGCTGAGGACCTCAAGGGAGCCGGCGGGGAGCACGAGGGTTAATGTGTTGGCCTTGTTGATGTCATCAGAAAGCAGCATCGGCCCAGTCTCCGTGGTGCCGGAGCCGGATGCCAGCCATTGAAACGAGGTTCCGTGCGTGTTGGTGCAGCCCTCATCCAAGTCTTTAAGCTCCCCTACTACCTGTCTCGGCCAAAAACACCCAGTGCCTGTTTAGCAAATAGGTATCTGCGGGTGCCCAGGCAGAGCCCTAGGCATGCGGCAAAACCAATTCCAGCCGACATCGATTCTGCAGATATCATGATGCCTTTCCGCGCGAGCATGTGAAAATGACCAGAAGCCAGCGTGGGATGCTCGCGCCGCATGTGTGGCGCATGCACACAGGAGGCAGCTCAATAAACGTATATCGATGACTGAATTTTCAGATGAACTGCATTGATACGGATTGTACCAGCTTGCATAGCTGGAGCCTAGGAGCCTCGTGGCAGCTTGAATGGAGAGGGGCCGAGGAGCCTCGTGGCAGCTTGAATGGAGAGGGGCCGAGTAGCCTCGTGGCAGCTTGAATGGAGAGGGGCTGAGTAGCCTCGTGGCAGCTTGAATGGAGAGGGGGTCGGAAGTAGCCTCGTGGCAGCTTGAATGGAGAGGGCTGAGGAGCCTCGTGGCAGCTTGAATGGAGAGGTCGAGTAGCCTCGTGGCAGCTTGAATGGAGAGGGGCTGAGTAGCCTCGTGGCAGCTTGAATGGAGAGGGGCTGAGTAGCCTCGTGGCAGCTTGAATGGAGAGGGGCTGAGTAGCCCCGTGGCAGCTTGAATGGAGAGGGGCTGAGTAGCCCCGTGGCAGCTTGAATGGAGAGGGGCTGAGGAGCCTCGTGGCAGCTTGAATGGAGAGGGGCTGAGGAGCCTCAGTGGCAGCTTGAATGCAGAGGGGCTGAAGTAGCCTCGTGGCAGCTTGAATGGAGAGGGCTGAGTAGCCCCGTGGCAGCTTGAATGGAGAGGGGCTGGAGTAGCCCGTGGCAGTGAATGGAGAGGCCGAGTAGCCTCGTGGCAGCTTGAGGACAGCCTTCGTGGCAGCTTTAATGGAGAGGCCGAGTAGCCTCGTGGCAGCTTGAATGACTGGAGCCGAGTAGCCTCGTGGCAGCTTGAATGGAGAGGGGCTGAGGAGCCTCGTGGCAGCTTGAATGGAGAGGGGCCGAGTAGCCTCGTCGTGCGGTTCTCCTGCACTGCACCGCTCTCCAAAGTTGGCACCCCGTGTTGGCACACCGGATGGGTGCAGACTCTGCGTATGCCCTCTCCTCGCAGCTTGTGGCATCGGCTGACAAAGCATGGCCGCTGCAGCATTTCTGCACATTAGGGGGAAGCGCCCCCTTGTTCAACCAAAGGACAAAGAGCGATCTGTAGGTGCCTCCTCTGTCCCCGCACCTGGATATTCTGGGTGCGGTAAACTCGTCCGCTTGTGATTGAGGAGTCCGCAATGGTCGCGTTAATGCCGCAGAGCTCGCAGGTAATTCCGTCCCCCTTGTAACCCTCCGGGCAGGGCCCGCACAGGTAACCCTCCCCCGGCGCCGGGACGTCTTGGCATGCTGTTACCGCATGCCCGTCCTCAAAGCACGGAGGAGGGCTCACCGCGCACCCGTCTGTATCCAAGCAACCAGTGTCCCCGAAGCCACTATAACCAGCTGAGCACCCTCCACACTCTGGCCCACCTGCAGTATCTGTGCAGTTACTATGCGGGTCACAGCTCCCATTGCCCACCGCGCATGTGGTGACGGGGCGGCACTGTGTCTCACCGCTTCCAAAGAACCTGTGAGCCACGGCCAATCCGCATCCAGCAGCCGCACCCATGCGGTAAGTCTCATCCGGTTTTGTCATGCAGGAGGGCTGCTCAATGTGCTGTGGGTTGAGGGGAATCGGCATTCTGACCGACAACGCGGAGATAGAATTGCAGGATGGACAGACTTCGCGATTGGAGGAGCGCCCAGAGCCTGGACCACCACATCGAACACATCTTCACGAGAGCGTGGTGTCCAATCGCTCATGCTACGCAAGCTGAAAAGGGCCCACGGCTCTGCCGCAGGTGGTGAAGACGCGCGTGCCTCAGATGGCGGTGCAGGCGCATCACGAGCCGTCTGCGGCCGGTGCAGTGGATGAATCTATCGGGCTGGGGGCTCACCCTTCGGGGCATGCTGTGCATGAGCTCCCCCCAGCTGTGTTGACGCATTCCGTATGTAGCGCATTCATGTCCATTGGATCCAGCGCCCAGCACCCGCCGTTATCTTCACCCACACACTCGTCCACATCCATGCACATTGTCCCGTCACCCTCAAACCCAGCGGGGCACCCTCCACACGCGTAGCCCGTCCCGGGAGCCAAAGTATCCGTGCACGGCACCCCAGGGAAGCACGGCACCTCCGCACATCCGTCCGTGTCCATACACCAAGTGCCATCCCCGTGCATGTCATCGTACCCAGCAGGGCATACACCACACTTCCGAGGTGAGGCCTCCTCACACGTCACCAACAGGTCACAGCCTCCGTTGGCCTCCCAGCACACGCTCTGCTCGCACTCCACACCATCCCCGAGGGTGCCGCTTGGGCACGCCCCGCAGCTGCGCCCAGCGCCGGGTGCCGGGACATCCTCGCAGTGGACCCCGGGGAAGCACTCGGCCCCCGCCGCCGCACATCCGTCCACGTCCGTGCACCCGGTGCTGCCGGTGCCGTCATACCCATCCGGGCAGTCCCCACATACCACACCACCAACGCCGTCGCTGGAGCACTGTGTCAACTCATCACAGCCGCCGTTGAATGTGTCACAGGCTGTGCTGAGGATGCACGCGTCTTTGCCAGAACCGAGGTAACCTTCCGGGCATGGACCTGCCCAGGATCCCCCCTTGCCCAAGTCACATCGCCGGCGTCGGCCACCGCGAATCCCATCCGTGAGGCGTCCGTGCACGCGCAAGACCATCCTCCAGCGCAGGCGAGTCCCCCCAGGGCCAGCAATCGACTCACCACAGTCATATCCTCCTGGTGCGTTGATGCAGTCGGTGCGGGGATCGCATGCGAGGCGTCCCACGCTCTGCTCAACTGCACATTCATCCACGTCGTCACAGGTCACTCCATCCCCGAAGTAGCCAGTAGGGCAGCTCCCACACACTGCTGCTCCGGAGGCCGACTCAAGGTAGCATGCCGACGACACACACCCCTCTGAAGAGGCATCGTCGTTGCAGACCGACGCCGCGAAGCATGGGCTTGGGTCACATCCGGTGACACCCACGGAGGACGGGGAGAGGTCGATGTCAAACTGGGGTGGAGGTGGAGGCGGTGTTGGAGGCGGTGGTGGTGGAGGGGGCAACGAGCCATATGCGCTAGACAGGGAGGTGGTGGTTGGAGTACCGTAGCCGAGGAAGGTGGACGAGTTGAAGATGGCTGATGGGGCGGCCTTAAGGAGGTTGGAGAACACGCTGGCCGAGTCCATGCTGTGGAACATAGCTTCAGAGGACACCTTCAAAACACACACACCCCTAACGCAGATGATGAGGGTGATGGTGAGAGCATTGACTGCGCCTCGCATCACTGAAGAGGAGAACTAGGCTTTCCCGCGCCCGGAAAGCCAATGACGGGCTCAGCTCCGACTGCACATGCGGGGCATATGCTTCAGGCGGATGCTGGGATGAGCTCTGACTGCTAGCACATAGCACTGTTAAGTAAATTTCACCCTCACATCGCATCATCGAGGGGGGACGACAGAGTAAGCTTCGCCCTCACATGGCATTACCGAGGAGGGGGGTTGGGACAATAAGTTTCACCCTCACATGGCATCGTTAACGGGGTTGGGTAGATTTCACCCTCGCATGGAGTCAGTAAGGAGAGGGCAGGGCAAGTTTCACCCTCACATGGCGTCATGAAGGGTCTCCATGCTAGTACTCAGGTGAGCAGAAGGGCCGTTACCTGCACGCTGCCTGACACTATGCTGACGATGTTAACGGCACTTGTCGCAATGCCGGCACTGGCAGCCATCTGAGCTGTAAATTCTGCCTCGAACTGCACAGAGAAGGTGGAATTGCTGAAGCTCGTCATGGTAAGGTCGGGGTAAGACACCGAGGAAGTGACCACAACGGCAACAGTGGGAGCTGCTGTAGGCGCGACTGATGATGTAGGAAAGGCACTTGGAACTGACGTGGGCGAGGGTGTGGGTGATGAGGTGGGTAACGTTGTCAGTAATGAAGTGGGAGCTGGTGTAGGTGAAGTGGTGGGCAGTGCGGTAGGTGTGCTCGTGGGTACCATAGTGGGTGACACTGTGGGTGACACTGTGGGTGACACTGTGGGTGACACTGTGGGTGGCATGGTTGGTGTGGCGGTAGGTGAGTTCGTGGGTACAATAGTAGGTGGGGTTGTGGGTGAGATTGTTGGTGAGGTAGTGGGTGATACTGATGGTGTGGCGGTGGGTGCAACAGTGGGTGAAGCTGATGGTGATGTTGTGGGCAATGTTGTGGGCGATGTTGTGGGTGTGATGGTGGGTGTGGTAGTAGGTGACATTGTAGGTGACGTTGTAGGTAATGGTGTGGGCGATGCTGTGGGCGATGTTGTTGGCAATGCTGTGGGCGATATTGTTGGCAAGGCCGTGGGAGCGGCGGTGGGTGATATTGTGGGGAGCATAGTAGGTGGTGGTAATGGAGGAGGGAACGGTAAGGGTGGGAGAGGAGGAGGTGGAGGCGGAGGGCTTGGTGGTGGCGGTGGGCTTGGTGGGGCGGTGGACTTGGTGGGGGCGGCGGACTTGGCGGGGAGGAGGGTTTGGCGTGGGAGGAAGAGGGGGCGGAGGAGGTGAAGGAGTGGAGGTGAGGGAGGCGGAGGAGGTGAAGCAGGCGGGGGAGGAGATGGCAAAGGAGGTGGTGAAGGCGGGGGGGTGGAGGTGAGGGCGGTGGAGGAGGTGAAGGAGGCAGAGGCGGAGACGGAGAAGGAGGCGGAGACGGTGGGGGTGGGGGTGAAGGGGGCGGGAGGAGGTGAAGGGGATGGAGGTGAAGGTAGTAATAGTGGAGAGTGGAGGTGAGGGGAGAGAGGTGTGGCTTAAGGGGATGGAGTGCTGGGACCTGGAGAAGGAGGCGGAGACGGTGGGGGTGGAGGTGAGGGAGGCGGAGGAGGTGAAGGTGGAGGAAGGTGGGGGAGAGGGTGGGGTTGGGAGGCGTGGAGGCGGAGGAGGTGAAGGGGGTGGAGGCGGTGGTGGCTCGGGGGTGGTGGTGGCGGCGTGGGGATGGTGGCAGTGGCGGTGATGGCGGTGGTATGTGGCGGCAGAGTGTGGTGGTGAGAAGGAGAGGGTGGGGGTGGAGGTAAATGCAGAGGTGGGGATGGTGGGGGGCAGAGAGGTGGGCGGGGGGGAGAAGGCGGTGGTGGGTGCGGTGGTGGAGGTGGCATGGGGTGGGGGATGCAGATGGAGGTGGTGGAGGTGATGGGGGTGGTGGTGAAGGTGGTGAAGGTGGTGGCGGAGGCGTTATTGTTGGCGACCCCGTCGGGGGCGCTGTGGGTTTCGCTGTGGGCGATGTTGTGGGTGAAGCAGTGGGTGGTATTGTGGGTGATATTGTTGGCGAAACAGTGGG
>LGRX02012258.1:0-15176 GCA_001247695.2 Cymbomonas tetramitiformis
CAGTGCTCGTGGAACGCCGTGCGGGCCCTCGCCGGATGCCACGCCAGTGCTCGTGGAACGCCGTGCGGGCCCTCGTCGGATGCCACGTCAGTGCTCGTGGAACGCCGTGCGGGCCCTCGCCGGATGCCACGTCAGTGCTCGTGGAACGCCGTGCGGGCCCTCGTCGGATGCCACGTCAGTGCTCGTGGAACGCCGTGCGGGCCCTCGCCGGATGCCACGTCAGTGCTCGTGGAACGCCGTGCGAGCCCTCGCCGAATGCCACGCCAGTGCTCGTGGAACGCCATGCGGCCTTCGCCGGATGCCACGCCAGCGCTCGTGGAACGCCATGCGGGCCCTCGTCGGATGCCACGCCAGTGCTCGTGGAACGCCGTGCGGGCCCTCGTGGCGTGACTTGTTTCCCACTGTTGGATGGCTTGCTTTCTCGATGATATGCTGAAAGTATACTTACCATCTGCCTACAATGTGCCGAGAGTTCTTGGGACGCTTGGGATGGTTCATGCAAACTTGTGAGCAGAGCGGACATCATGGCCGAGGAGACGTACATTCACCATGCCAAGGCGAGATGGTTCACCTCACTTCTCGCCTGTGTTTCTTCCGTGCCAGCTGACATGTTTGTTTTCTAGCATGCGGTTCTACCGTGCTGGCTGGCATGGCGGATTTCTAGCTTGTGCTTCTACCGTGCCTGCTGGCATGGCGGATTTCTAGCCTGTGTTTCTTCCGTGCCAGCTGGCATGGCGGATTTCTAGCCTGGGTTTCTACCGTGCCAGCTGGCATGGCGGATTTCGAGCCTGTGTTTCTTCCGTGCCAGCTGGCATGGCGGATTTCGAGCCTGTGTTTCTTCCGTGCCAGCTGGTCTTCGGAGTGTCCAACCACAGACCCGCATGCTTCAGAGGCAGTCACCATGCCGCTCTAACAGAGTGAGCACTTGGCAAGCTTTCGAGCTGTTTGCACCTCGAAGTATTCCTGCAGGGTCAGTGCCGTCTCTGCAGTTGGAAGTACTCACCCAGGAAGCTGTTGGGTTCACAGTTGGAAGAGGACTTGAAGAACGGAATCCAGCAAACCCTGAGAGGTGTAAGCGGTGCTATGGGCGAATCGCAAATCACATGCCCAATCACCACATACATTGGTACACAGGTGACCCCCAAGGTTGTGCATCTCGGCACAATTTTCATGTGCGTCGATTTTGGTATTTTCTGCTCTTTCCCTGTCATCGCTCACCAACCCTGTAAGTATGAAACTCCCAGTAAGGGGTTGAATCCACTCACTCCACTATCGTGAAATGTTCCAGGATGAGCATGTTTCTGAAAGAGGACTCCAAGGATGGCATGCCCTTGGGCACGGTGCATGCACCATACACCGCCTGCCTGGAGATCATTTTTTCCTCGAAGATACCAAAAGCCGAGAGCAGCTCCTGCGCAGCATCAGCCATGTGCTTGTGCAGCGGCTCAGCCGGCATGGTAATTGGATCACGATGGGTAATGGTGATCCGTTGACAAGAGATCGTTCCAGATAGTGCTTGCAATCTTCGGAGCCGGAGGGATTGATATCGATTACGTCAGATTGGTGTGGATTCCCCAACATAACATTAAGATGAGTTCAGTGTTGGACTTCTGGAATGCATCATTCTTTACTGACATTGCTGGCCATGCATCTTGCGACAGCGCTTTAGGAAATGTGCGCAGGCAAACAAAAGGTATATTGCATCCTATTGATATTGCCAGTAGATAGTATTCTACAACAAAATCGGTAAAAAGCAATCATTCAGAGGCGATGAATAATTACATGTTTGCTATTGCTTAATGCAGGAGTCTCAAGTTTGGGGAGTTTAAACTTGATAAATTAACAAAATAAAAAATGGTTTGCGTAACCTCTAGAAAAAAATCATATTTGAGTCTAGAAGTTCTATAGAAATTCATTAGAAATGTTTATTTCTGAGTCTATACTCTCAGAATCGGCCTTTACGGCCAGCTCGCTCATCGTGATCCATGTTCCACCCGCTGTTCCCATTTCGGAATCATCCATAGAAACACTACTCTCAGCGGAATGCTCTACGACATCCCACTCGGCGGTTTTTAAAACCTCATGTGTCCCTAAAGTGAGCTGTCTCTTAGCTACATCAACAGTATCATTTTCCACTGCAGGCCCCTTTCTTTTCAGAAGAGAAGCCTGCTATGCAATTTTAGCAGCATGTCTAAAGCAGAGCTCTCAGGTGGGCTCTGGAACTCCACAGGAGCGACATCCTTTGCTGCAGGGGTCCCCACTGTGACAGGGCCGTCGGTCATCGTGACAGGGCCGTCATCGTCATCATAATCGTGGTCACCATCATTAAAAACGATTTCAGACGGGCAACGGTCTGCTGCTGCTGCAACTTCTTGCTCTCGGTTTCTGGTAACGTTAGTTGCCGCCGATCCTGAGTACTGAAAGCCTTCATCGATATCGTTATCGTCGACATCGGACTCGTCGTCCCCCTCAAAAGGATGTACGGCCAAGATCGTCCGACTCATTCCGGGCACCCATTGTTGTGCATCCTGTGAGACGCAACAACAAACACACCTCAGCTCACACACAGCGACACGAAGCGGGTGGATAATAAGCAACGAAACTCAGTGAGGTACACACGATAGTGCAGCACCTGCTCGGATCAAAACGCGTAGTTTCAGAGGGAAACAGCACGTTCACGATATCCTGCTCCACGACATTTGTTCAGTAAGATGATTGTGCGACACAGAGACTCCAACCGGAGCTTTGACAATCCGCGGCTCTCAATGACACAGCGCGTGGGAAAGAAATAGCATCCCGAACGAATCATGCGTAGTACGGTCGACTTGAATGACGGAAAACCACGCTTCATCTTGAAGCGACGAAACATGTCAGCTTTGGCTATGGGACATGCAGACGTACGAAAATGTGCCAATTCATACGAAAATTCGTACGGAACCCACATGGACAGCTAAGTGACGTTTCCACGCGTGTGGACAACCGATCTCATGGAACCGTATGGACTAGAATGCTTGCGGCATCCACACGGACAACACATAGCGTCCATCCATAATCTAACGTGTGGACGACGAGTTTACAACCTTGACGTAAGTGTTGGTGCATGCGCGCAGATGTGACATGGAACTTATGAACATCGTTGTCCATACGCTGGAAACCTAAGCCGGGCGTACGGACACCGTACGGACGACGCACGGACGACCAAATATGCCATTTTGTCCCTGCGTTGAATGCGATGGTGAAAGGTGGTTATCCAGTAAGCAAACTCTCCGGCACGTGCGTGCCAATGGACTTCATGGTGATCGATCGCCGTCACCAGAGCGACAACAAGATGAGGAGGAGACACAAGAACACAGTGATGAGGAGGAATTCCCAGAAGATGTTGCCATCCACGAGGCAGCAAATGCGACGATCGAAAAAATCAATCGGCTCTTCTTGGGACCTCAAGAGGACCCAAGCGCAGAGGTAGGTCCTCCTTATCAGCTAAGTCAGCAATTCAGCATTCATCACATTCATGTGTTCTTTGAGGATGTGTGTGTGTGTGTGTGTGTGCAGGAAAGTGTAGAAAACGTCCAAGCGTCCGCTAACGTTGTGGCGAACAATTTCGTGTTGGATCTTCTCGTCTCCCACAACCACCACAACAGCTCGCAGGCCTACTTCGATGCGATTCTGAACATTCTGCGTGTTCACTACATCGACAAAGTAGCCGATAGTGCACATACTCTCATCGCAGAGGTTCCATCTACATATGCACAAGTATTGCAGAAGTGGAAGGAGATGTTCAAGGGATACAACGAAGTGGACGTTTGCCCCGAGTGCTCCGAATTCTTTCAGGACGAGCACGCCAACTGCGACAAGTGTCCGAAATGCCTGGAACCGAGATACGAGGACGGAAAGACGGTGAACGGGGTATACATTCCAGGTCGAGCTCGCTGTATTTTTCGATGGTGGCCGCTCGAAACGCTGTTCACCGTATTCTTCCTGACGCCGGAGTTAGCCATGCTAGCGCGTACGTGGTGGAAAGAAGGCATGTTGGACAAAGACCCCCGAGCGGAGGTACATGGTATACTCGGTGAGCTTACTCCGAAATTTCAATCCATGACTGTGTACACCGCATGGACGTAAGGGCTGTACGTCGTCCGTAGGTGCGATTGGCATCGTCCGCCCGTGTGGACAAAGCAAGTGCGGAATTCGTGTGTCGTATTTCCCACTGCTCGTGCAAGCTCGTCCATGTAGGTGAACACCATATGGATGGTATGCACGTACGCCGTCCGTACGCACGGACAATGTTACCCACCCATGTGAACAGTTTAATTGCGGAAATCTTAGGTCTCATTTCCCAGAGCTCGTGCAAACCTGCCCATGACTGTGAACACCGCATGGACAACTCGTTCGTTCGTTGTCCGTACGTATGTACATAGTTATCCACCCGTGTGGACAGTGAGTGTAAGGAATTCTTATGTATCGTTTCCCAATGCTCGTGCAGACTCGCCAGGATTTCTCAACTTCGTTCGCAACAAGTGGGACATATTTAAAGACCCGAGGAACATTGCCATTATGGCGTGTGCAGATGGCGTCCAATCCTTCAACGACGGCATTCGCACGGTGACTCCGCTGTGTTTTACGATTGTCAACTTCCCGGGAGAAATTCGCTGCAAACGAGAATACGTGATGACTTGGGGAATCTGGGATGGAAAACCGAAAGTCAGCAGCAAGTTCTACGACATGTTCACCTTGGAGGTTAACAGACTGACTAACGGCGTACGCATGTTCGATGTGATTACCAACACGGTTTTCACGTTCAAGCTCGTGCTGTACAAAATGCTCGAAGACTACGTTGGCTTGAGCGACGCGGCGAGACGATTCGGAGCTAATTCGTACTTAGCTTGCCTGAAATGCTGGATCCGGGGTACCGAGAAATCTACAACTGGTCTAACGAAAATCATATATTCCTCACTACACCAAGGACTGCAACCAGGTAAACGCATGACCCCGTCGCTTGTCCCCTTTCCTTCTTCGGCCGTACGTACGGAGTATGTGTGCCCACCGTGTGGACACCCCACGGACAGCTCGTGGATTTTAGCTTAAATTATGTGTTAAAGAACACCCTGTCCGGGCTTGTGGATACCGGCGTCCGCACGCGTGGACGCCGGAGTCCGATGTGTTCCGTACGCGTGATTCGCCGTCTAAGCGTGTCGTGTTGATTTTCGCCGTCATTGAGCAGGTGAACCAATCCCTCTTCGCACCAACAGCGAAGTCCGTGAAACCCAACAGCTCCACGCCAAGATGATCAGAGAGGGACGAGTGCCTAAACAAATCGTCGAGGAATTCATGAAGCAGAGCGGGGTTAAGGAACCATGCCCGATGTCAATCATTCCTGATTTTGACGTTGTACGGGACTACCTTCTCGACCTGATGCACATCTTGTACAACCTGATTCACGGCGTCGACTGCGTGATTTTTGGTGATGGTTGGGGACCGAACACACGCAACTATGCGCGGAAGATGAAGGTCCATCGATCGTGGGTTATCGCACCCCCACCCGGAAATGCAAACGATCGAAGATCTGCTGCGAAGCGACTGGCAGGTAAGCTTGTAGGTCGTTTGCGAGTTTCTGCTGTTCCATACGGGTGAACACCATGTTGCCGCCGGACGGACGGCGCATGTAGCCGTACGGACGACGTATGGACCATCCACTGTATCCTTAACAATGTAAAGTCTTTGCAGACAAACCATCACCGTGGGGACTGTCACCGATCGCAAAGACCGGTGCAATCAAGTGGGTACGAGGTCTGAAGCTCGCGACAAATATGGGACCTCTAGCTAAGAAACTTCTGCAGGAAAAGTACAAGAACCCGAAAAAGGTGCGGAAGATGAAGGCCGCGGAGCTGGTGGTATCCCTCACTTCTGGGATACTGGGCGTTATTGCATCCTGGCAAAATGCTGACGGGCAAGTTCTCCGACCACAATACGCGAGGTTCGTCGGTGAATTTTCGGTGGTGGTTCGAGAATTAACCGCCCCCTCAATTCATCCAGAGGTACGTTAAGCCTAATCAACCCGTGTGCTTCCGTGTGGATATTCTCGGACACCGTACGGACGCCGCACGGACGGCGTATGAAGCCGTTGTCCATCCGGGTGTTCCTCCACCATTCACACCTGGCATGTCCCGGTTCGAGATTAAGGTTGCCTCTCATTTTGCCTTTCAGGAAATGAACAAGCTGCAGAGCCGAGTCATGCAGTTGAGAGATGAGATGGAGCGGAACAACTCCCCTGAGGCGTTGGTGATTATGTCGCATCTTCTCGTGCACATTGTCGACCAGCTGAAGGACAACGGCCCTGCACGGGAAATCTGGATGTATGTCTTCGAAGACTATTTCGGGTTGTTGAAGCTGTCCATCAAGACCCGCCCACAACCCGTCGCCAGCATGATGAAAGGACTGGAGTTGCGGCGAACGGTTTCCATGGTTGCTGGCATCAAGCGAATGCATCGAAGTGGTCGAGCTCCCCATTATCGACCTCCTGCAAAGTAGAACATCTTTACAACGAAATCAAGCACTGTGCGGCCAACCGCTGGTGAGCACATCCCTAAGTATCATGTGTGTCATGCATGTTAGTCTTTCCATGCGTGTGGATGCTTTGTAAGTACGTGTGCACGAAGTCGTTCACACGTGTGGCCAGCGATCCATACGCACGGACGGTACTTTACTATTGTCCGTTTGGTCAATACCACCTGTCCAAGCGCGTGGACGAAGAGCCCACCGTGCGGACGACGCCGTCCACACGTGTGGAATACCTGTCCGTACGTACGGATGGGTTTTCACTATTGTCCGTTTTTTTTTCTCTTCAGTCTTCTTATGAGACAACTAATTCACTTGCGCGGCGTCAATCGCCACAGATGACAGAGAAAAGATTCAAGTCCACCTTCGTACCGAGTTCCCCGAGTACGACACTCTGTGCAAAAAGTTCGACGACACACTCGACTCATTCAACAGGTACCAACTTATGTGCATGTCTGTAGATTGTGCGAACGCCATGTGGACGGCGTACGGACGGCGTACGGTCACCGTATGACAACGTACGGAACATTGAGTCCACCCGTGTGTACTTGCGAATGCAGGAACGTTGGACAACGGAATCGTCGCAACCGACGGGCGGGTCGTCGAAGGCCGATGACGAATGGCGTGGTTCCGGTGTTTCTACAACCAGACACGTGGAGAAGGTGCCCAAGAACTTTGCAGATTCAGCCTTTCACCGAGGAGGAGCAGACCTTCGCCTTAGCCGGGATCGCCCCGTGGACGGAGTATCCTAGCATCAAGATTGGGCGTGAAGATTTCCGAGTGCACGACAGCGACACTGGTTTGAAGAGTTGTCAACGGTATTTCAAGAGCATCTTTCGAAGTCCGGGAGTGCCAACTCCAGCTCAACTTCTTACAGGCGAGATACCGGACGATGACGTTGAAGATAGGTATGGGGAAATCATGAAGATCGTCAAGCTTGATCTTCCCGGTCACGAGATCTTTCTGTTGAAGGCCCGTTGGTACCCAAAGGCGGCTGCGCTTGCGGACGATATCAGCAAGAACATTTACCTGCGCAAAGACATGCCATGGGACGTGTCTCAGCCATTCGTTCGCGCAAACAGCATTGAGAATCAAGTGGTAATTCAGGATGTTCCTTTCATGCCGGCTTGGCTTGCCCGGTACAAAGGAAATGTTGTCCCTTTGGCCATTCGACGACGAACTGATTGCTTGCAAGTTGTGTTGGATCGCAAGGCGGATTTCTTCCGTGAAATCGATGATAACAGTAGTAGCGAGGATGACCGTAGTAGTTCATCTGATTCAGATGATTGCGGATGATACACGATGTATTATATATGTAAATAAACCGTATGTGCGCGGACACCTGTATTCACACGCATGATTCCGCTAATCCATGCGGGTAAACCCTTATCCACACGCGCGGATGTATGTGTCCACACGCGTGTTTCAACAAACTCCAATTTTGACGTCCATACGTATGGATTGGCGAATTCCGATCGTCCGTACGTCTGTCCACACGGCGTCCGTACGCATGGGTTCGTTCGTTGACACGCCCCCATGGTGCCCATATATGGCTGATGAAGGGGCAAGCAACGCTCGGGCACACCCAGGCCCGGGTGCAATGGCTGTCCACACGTGCGGACAAGCGCAAACGCGTGGCACGGCACGGGCCTCACACTGTCCATACGCCCGTCCACACGTCAAGGTATGGCTTACGCGAGGTCGACTTTACACAAAACTTCGGAAAATATTTTTATTCGATAAACATGTCGCTTAAACCAATCTAAACATATTGCGCGCTCTGGGTATACAATTGACCCAGGCATTGAAAAGTTATGGCCGATACCGCTCGGTTACCTCCCATACTTAACCATACTTAAGAGCACACTTCAATCGCATTTATCTCACGATCTAGAAAATCGGAAGTTTTGTGTAAAGTCGACCTCGCGTAAGCCATACCTTGACGTCGTCCGTACGCGTCGGTACGACCCAGGGACACGCCCACATGGTGTCCATGTGGCTGATGAAGGGGCAGGAAATGCTCGGGTACACCCAGGCCCGGGTGCAATGCCTGTCCACACGTGCGGACAAGCGCAAACGAGTGGCACGGCACGGGCCTCACACTGTCCATACGCCCGTCCACACGTCGTCCGTACGCGTCGGTACGACCCAGGGACACGCCCACATGGTGTCCATGTGGCTGATGAAAGGGCAAGCAACGCTCGGGTACACCCAGGCCCGGGTGCAATGGCTGTCCACACGTGCGGACAAGCGCAAACGAGTGGCACGGCACGGGCCTCACACTGTCCATACGCCCGTCCACACGTCGTCCGTACGCGTCGGTACGACCCAGGGACACGCCCCCATGGTGTCCATGTGGCTGATGAAGGGGAAGGAAATGCTTGGGTACACCCAGGCCTGGGTGCAATGGGTGTCCACACGTGCGGACAAGCGCAAACGAGTGGCACGGCACGGGCCTCACACTGTCCATACGCCCGTCCACACGTCGTCCGTACGCATCGGTACGTCCAGGGACACGTCCACATGGTGTCCACATGGCTGAGGAGGGGGCAAGCAGTGCTCGGGTACACCCAGGCCCGGGTGCAATGGGTGTCCACACGTGCGGACAAGCGCAAAAGAGTGGCACGGCACGGGCCTCACACTGTCCATACGCCCGTCCACACGTCGTCCGTACGCGTCGGTACGGTCCAGGGACACGTCCCCACGGTGTCCATATGGCCGAGGAGGGGTAGAAGCGGCATTTCTCGCAGTCCGCACGTGTGGACAACATTTTCCAGTGGTTCATGCGTATGGACGGCACCTATCCATACGGTCGGGCAGTGTACGGAGCGTCCACACGCGTAATAAAATCAGATAAACTAGCATACGTCGTCCACACGGAGGCGCACGTATGGACGACGTATGGATTTATCGTATGGACACCGTATGAACATCACTTTTACAAATTAGACAATTTCACACGTGTGGATTTAGCAAAAAAGCGTCCATAGGGTGTCCGTACGCCGTCCACGCGTCGGACGGACGGTTTTCCACGCGTGCGGACAGGCCAATAATTTGTAGGGGGTCGGAGTCGGAGTACGTCGGCTTGATCTTGCGGTGACGCTCACAAAGGCGTCGAATCGTAGCCAGCTGTGGAGCTGGATCTACGGTCTCAGAGAGGATGATAGCCCTCATCTGGGTCCAGTAACGCATCCCATCGGCGTCGGGCACGCCCTCGACCTCGTAGCGGAGTCGCTGGAGTGCGTAGCGGCCGTCAGCGGGATGGGTACGCGCACACTCGTGGTAAACGGATAAAGCGTTGCCACGAAGGGGGTCAGGCAGGAGGCAGAACAGGATCTCGTTCACAGTGCTGTGGTAGAAGTCGTGCTCGTGCTCCAGGTCGAGCAGCTTGGCCGACTCCGCGTACGAGATGGGGAACATGACGTGAGCCAGTAATAATAATAATACATTTACGCTAGCAAAGGGGACAAAGTCCTGAGAGTGCGGTAACCCTGCAAAGCAGGCTAGTGAAAACACCAGGGGCTACTCCCTCTGCTATAGCGCGCCCACAAAGGGGCTCAGCCCACTTTTCAGCAGGGTGACATCTAGAGAAAAAGCTAAGTGCTAGGCAATAAAAAAACTCTAGAACACTAGAAGATCATGGAGAAGCAGCCATGGCCGGGTGAGTGGAGGGGTGGCTGAATCTGAGCGGTGGGGAGGGAAGTCGAAGAATTAAGGGGGTATTTGGAGACGTTGAGGAAGGTGGCCACGGTGGGCGGGGGAGAGGGGGTGGCGGGGGAGGGGAGGGGGGACGGCCCCTCCCCTTCTTGGGGACACGAAACCATCTTTTATTGCAAGACTTTTGAAAATTATTGCAGGAGGGTTTGAAGAAAGTCGTTTGACTGTTACACGGCTTCTGTTTCTGTCATGGTTTCACTGCTCGAGATGTCAACTGTATGCGGGTCAGTATTTAAGGTGGTGGTGGTGTTTAACAGAAACACGTCTCGCCTATTTTTGGTGTGTTGCCTACAAATTCTTGAAAGTTTTTTAAGGAGTGGTTTAATCTTACCACGGGGAACACCTATCGTGTTTAGGACAGTACCAAAAAAGAGGAGGGAGGTATCCCATGAGTGTAAGAACTTTGGGCCATTTCACGGTGCTTATGAAGGGCTTGGAATTTGCATTGGCGATTGTCGTGTCGTGGTGACCACCATAATAAGGCTCAACATCACTCTAGTGATAAGGAGGGTCTTGAGTTGGCCATGGGCAAAGCGAAGAGGGAAGTACCTTGTCGCTTTCGTTCAAAACTTCATTCCAAATATCAGAGCTGACTCCTGTGTATTCTAGCCTCTTCTTCGTGACTCTGGACTTGGGAAGGACGTTAAGGAACCATCTGGCAATATTTTTCTGTGTACCCTACAAATTTAGAACCTTGTGTTTACCTTGTGTTTACCTTGTGTTTCGAGCCAAGTAGGGCCCTACTTGGGCAATGTCGGCAGTAAAATGGCAAAACCGGCCCAAATCGGGTGAAATGAAGTTTCCGATAGTTTGTTTTTTATTGTAGATATCGATGGTTTGGGTCGATGTAAGACATATGGAGCGAAGTTTTGGGTGGAATGGCTTTGGTAACCTCATTTTTTGAGGCCTCAAAGTTGTGCTACTCGGTACCTGCCCTGTACTTGGGGCTGTACCTGGGCTGTACTTGAAAACATTGGAAAAAAATATTTTCAGAATCTGTTTTTTTTGGGCTATTACGCTTATTTAGTCCTTACTATGGACAGTCTCAAAAGATTTAACTGAAAAAACATTTTACACTTCCTGTTACGGCACCTCAAAGTTAGGTCAGTATGGGCATTGGGTAGGTAAGGGGTAAGTAGGGGGCAATACCTACCCTGTACCTGGGCTGTACCTGGGCTGTACCTGGGCTGTACTTGAAAACATTGGAAAAAAATATTTTCAGAATCTGTTTTTTGGGGCTATTACGCTTATTTAGTCCTTACTATGGACAGTCTCCAAAGATTTAACTGAAAAAACATTTTACACTTCCTGTTACAGCACCTCAAAGTTAGGTCAGTATGGGCATTGGGTAGGTAAGGGGTAAGTAGGGGGCAATACCTACCCTGTACCTGGGCTGTACCTGGGCTGTACTTGAAAACATTGGAAAAAAATATTTTTAGAATCTGTTTTTTTTTGGGCTATTACGCTTATTTAGTCCTTACTATGGACAGTCTCCAAAGATGTACATGGCAATGTCTGATCCTCAGTACTTGAGTATAGATGCATGATAGGTAGGGCCCTACTTACCCTTGTTTATGTCTAAACATGGCCATACTTACCCTGTACTTGAGTATAGATACATGATAGGTAGGGCCCTACTTACCCTTGTTTATGTATAAACATGGCCATACCAGACTAGTACTTGAGTATAGATACATGATAGGTAGGGCCCTACTTACCCTTGTTTATGTATAAGCATGGCCTTACCTGACTAGTACTTGAGTATAGATACATGATAGGTAGGGCCCTACTTACCCTTGTTTATGTATAAACATGGCCTTACCTGACTAGTACCTGAGTATAGATACATGATAGGTAGGGCCCTACTTACCCTTGTTTATGTATAAACATGGCCATTTCCGATCAGTACCTGAGCATAGATACATGATAGGTAGGGCCATACTTACCCTTGTTTATGTATATACACAAACTGATGCTATCTATTTACACTACACAAATGCCATGTCGTACTGCAGGCCTAAGTACTTAGCAAGCTCGTCCTCGCTAGGATTTTCATCCTGGACATTCTGCTTGAAGAAATCTGCTCAAGGGTCAAGAACCACCGCAGTTAGCATGCAAGGATGCTTCACAATTACTACTTGCGACGCGATCTGATCTGCGAGCATGAATGGCTCTTTGGCATCGAACACGGTGTCAGGGTTCTCGGGGTCATCGCAAAAGAAACAGCCAGTGACGTTGTCCGGGCCAACTACGGAGTTCATCCGGTTATACATGGCGATCTTCGCTTTTTGCTGGATTTGACACTGTGTGTGACACTCAAAACTGTCACATGTCACTTCCTATGGTAGGCTGGGTGACCGTCACCAGTAGACGGGAAACACCCGTTAGGTATTTATGTATGCCTCTGATTTATCTATCTCACTTTTACCGTTCTGATTCCGTAACCCTTAACTCAGGGTTTATCTCAACAGTTAGATATATATCACCGCCGAACCATATATCTACCAGGTTTGGCCCCACTTGCGTTTTATTTAGCCACTGCGAGATTGCCACCATGAGTGGCTAAGCTCGGACGCCCGGGATGGGGTGAGGCGCTCCGCGCGTGAGAGTGCCGGCAGTCACGGGTATGGCCTAAATTTTATGGGTTGATTTACGGCACGCCGCACCGGTTGGAGAACGGTTTTCTACGGGTCTTAACGTTGGATTGGTTTACGTTTTCTGGTTGGATCCCACACCGTTGCGTATTGGCGGCCGCTACCACACGACTTCCCTGAATTATTTGATCTCTCACGGCTGCCGTATCGGCGACCCACGCGTTCCTTGGCCGCCCGGAACTGCCGCACATCTCGCGTTCCGTTGCCTCACTCCGCCCCTTCAGTCCTTCTCAAGATGGTTGCTTCTACTCGAGCCACCGCTAGCATGGCGAATCGCCGACGCGCGCTATCCACGATTTTTGATTCGGCAGCTGCGAGACACGCCAACACTCCAGCCACGCCGCCGGCAGCTCAGCCGGCTGCCAATTCAGCAGGTGCTGCGTTCCTGGCCTCGGTGCGGACGCTGCAACGGGAACACTTCGACATGAAGGTCTCCAAGTCCGTTCGCCAAAAGTTATTCGTTCGAGGACAAGAACGGGCGATTTTCTGGGACTGAGTGCCACGCGTCCGCGCTCTTCGCCAGGATGGTCTCTGCGCTGCAGACAACATTTGTCACGGAGGACATTGGTTTCGCACCCCTTTTCCTGGATAAAGCCTATCGGACACCAGGTGGGAAGGATGTCATGGCCCGATCGCGTCATGGTGACCTGAAATCGCGACCTGACCTCATGAAGGCGTGACACAAGCGTTGCCACGCTCGTGTCGCCGGCGATTTCTGGCGAAATCTAAACGACCGCTCCCTAGATTCCATTCTTCCCGCGAAATCTTCACTTCACAGCACTTAAATGCTTCCAAAAAACAGCCGCCCTGCATTCATTTTGTTTGTATTACATGGCGATACCACTGCGTCCCCCCAATCCTGAAGCTGAAGCTGCTCGTCCTCACAATCCTTTTACTATACGACAAACCAGAAATTATGCGGTTCCGCGCATTCGCCACTGGCGCTTAGAGTTCTACTCATTAGATGTAGACGACGGTTCTATTCATCTTCCACTCGCGTTCAGACTGCAGCTTCGGCGCTGGCTGCCACCAAATAGAGATTGCGGATTCTTTTGGGTCTTCTACAACCAACACGGTGTACCTAAGTGGACCATTCCAGCTTGGTACGACGTCCGCGTGGGGCGTTTCGTTACCCAATAGGTCAGCGACCAGTGTCTAGCCTCTACCGGTCCGTTGTCTTCTGCTTTCCTACTCCTAAGGCATGTCTTTCTTTTCACGCCTAACCCTTAGCGGGCGTTCACGCGCGATGTTCGGCTTTGCGTCGCATCTGGTTGCAGCGCATGCCAACACCGCGGAGGTTAGCACAGAACCAGCGGGTTCTAAACCTACATGCCCCAACCTACAGCCCGACGCAACCAACCTCCTTGCCGATACCATGTTCACTATTGGCACCGCTGGCTCTCTAGAATACCGGATCCCTTGGGGGTCGCTTTCTCGCCACGATCTTCACTGGTCCTGGGAAAGCATACCGCGATCATCTAAACCAAAACTGCTCCCAACAACGTACCTTCCAGTGTCTCGCGTACAGGATTTTGTCCGCGGCGAAGGAAACTACGGATCACCTTCCAGTGATCCTAATCCGAACCAGTTTCACATTGTGCGCGTTAGAAACGACGCCAGCGCCAAGACAAAACCATATACGAAACCTCCCAAACCGGACCGCAGTTTAGCTAAACCTCGTCCAGCGCATGATGGTTGGCCCTACAAACATCATTACGCATGTCGTTGCGGGTTCCAGTCCGAATGGCGGAAACGCCAAGCTGCGAAAGCTGCATGCGCTCCCCCTCCAGAAGGCGTTGTTCCACGTCCCGCCACAAAGCTCAAACACAACAGATCTGCGCGGTTTTGTGGCTGCTCTGCCTCCTTTCGGATCGGCGTGCCAGTTGCCTCCTCTTTGGGTGCCGAGTATCCGGTTGTTCCAATAACCTACGTCAACATGGAACACGCGAACCACTGTATCAGCACCTGCCCTCCCAAATGTTCAGTTCACGATCTCAGGACTACAGACGGCACCCGTATTGGGTTCTTTCGGCCAGAGATTAGTCCTATTCTTCGTGATTTTCTTCGTTTCCAGTACAGGAACAACCAGAACGTCAAACCGAAGGACGTGCAGCCAGCGTGGCGCACTGTTCGCATTGCTGAAGGAGCCATGGTCTTTGATCCAGAAACAGGCGAGCCGTCGGCCGAGGTGTGAGTATTCCCCAAGCCCCAGTGACCGTATCCCCCATGCCCCAGTGACCGTATGCCCCA